>LPNX011018190.1:268195-292567 GCA_001517045.1 Pseudotsuga menziesii
ATGTTTGTTTTTTTTTCTCCCTACATTTCTCTTATGGTGGCATGTTGGTGTTGACATTTTCCAATGTTGTCATCTTGTGTGAGTTGTAAGCTCATGTAGGCACTCTCAACCACCCAACTATTCTTAAGGAAATTTTCTTTTTCTACCATTGACATCCAAATTTTTGTGATTGCTTTTAATTCATGTAATTTACATATAATATAGTCATTTTACCTATATTTTTTAGAAAAAATACACACATTCAAAAATATTATCAACCTCTCTTTGAGTCAGAGAGAGTAAATGTTGATTATGTAGTAGACAATATACACTATTCTTAAACAATTTTATGTTTCAAATATATAAACTTTAATGTTGAAATTTACTACAATAATTAAAAACTCACATACCATAACAATTAGAAGTGAATTTCTCATTAATTAATTTATAACCTAACTAATATGTTAGAACTTATAACTAAAACTTCTAGAAAATGATTTACCAAAATATAATGTTCTCCTCTCATAACAAACATATCTTACAATTAACTAAATTGTAATGTTTTATGAACCAAATTATTTATGTGATTTACCATTATATAATTTTCTCAACTCTCATACCAAAGATAAATATAATTAATTTACAATGTTTTATAAACCATACCAAAGATACATATAATTCATTTACAATGTTTTATAAACCAAATTGTTGCAAAATTTGAAAAGGTGAATGGCAAAGAAACAAAGAACTAAGACATTGAAGTTAGAACATACCATGATAGAACATTAAATAAAACATACAACGTGAAGATTTGGGCTCACTTGAGAAAAATTACCTAATAAAAATTGCAAACAATAACCACCGTTTATATACCAAAGATACATATAATTAATTTACAATGTTTTATAAACCAAATTGTTGCAAAATTTGAAAAGGTGAATGGCAAAGAAACAAAGAACTAAGACATTGAATGGAAAAGAAACAAAGAACTAAGACATTGAAGTTAGAACATACCATGATAGAACATTAAATAAAACATACAACGTGAAGATTTGGGCTCACTTGAGAAAAATTACCTAATAAAAATTGCAAACAATAACCACCACTAATAATTAATCATTCATTACATTTATTTTTTCTAACTTAAACTTTGAAAAAAAATGTATATACAATGGTCTTCGTTTGTTTACTTGAACTTTGAAAAAATATATACATATACAAGGGTCTTCATGATTTGTTTGTTTAGAATGGGATAACCAATATAGAGACAACTTATTAACAATTAAATTTTTATTTTAGTTGTTAGATTTTATTTGCATATAAAATTTAGTAACAAATGAGGCAGGGATATTTTTAAGAACATTCTTGAATTTTATATGTATAATAAATGGGCGAATCTCCCTAATATATAGGAAAAATGAAGGCTATTTTATCAATAATATAATATGTGTATATATATATATATATATATATATGGCCAATATTTCATTTTATTATAAAATCTTGTAAAATCTTGGCGAATATTTCACTAAACTCTAAGATATTGTAAAATTTTGGCGAATGTTCACTCAATCATAAAATACTGTAAAAAATTGGTAAATATTTCATCAAATTAAAAAATATTATAATATCTTCGTGAATCTTTTGCTCGGAAGACTCATCTTTTGATTCTTACTAAGGTAGTGCAATAAAAGAACATATACCAAAGCTCGAATCTCTCAAATCTAAGACCCTCAAATGAACAAATGCATGAATGAGGATAAGAGGGATTTATTTATACATTTCACAAGTAGTATTGGGCCACTCACCACTGGAGGTGTTGGTGAAACAAAATTATGTACTAACTGGAAAGTGTGGGGTCCAGTTTTTATCTCATCCTTTAATGGTCCAATGGACATGTTGGGACCCAAATCTTGACATACTGGAAAACTATTAGAATTGAACCCTTTACATTGTGAAGTGATTATGGCACCCATAGGGCCATTATTACAACGTGTAGTATTATTGAAACCCACAACCTTAATATAGTGTATGAATTCCCAATTAGCTTATTTTCCAAATTTCTTATTTTTAAGCTACCCTTTAAGAAAAAAATAACCTTCTTATCTGTTTATAGATATGAATGCCACTTTTTCCTTTTTTTTTTGACAATCAATATATGAATTATTTCCTTTGATTTAGAATTTTTAAGTTAGTTAGAAAGTTGCAATGGTTATTAGAAATAATAACAGACACTAACAAGACTAACAAGAATAGAAAGCACATTAATGGATCATCACAAAAATCATTAGAACTACTATGTTAAAGACTACTTTTTCTCAGATAAACCGAGGAGGTATTTGTATCCATGTCCTTGAAATTTTTGAAAACATGCAAAATATGGAAAAATTGTTTTATCACCCTCATTGAATGCAAAATACTAGATATAAAATAGCATAATGTATACATCTCAGGTCAAACATGCCATGTACATATCATATATAATCATGAAGGAAATGAAGTACCATGTTCAAACTAAATCATATATTTATCATACATAACTAGATCCATTTCTGCATGATGATAGAAACTACACATCAAAACAGATCACCAAAAAACATTTTACTTTTGAATGACCTTTACAAAAAACAAAATATTGTAAACCAAGTACCAAACCCAACAAATTTAGGTCACAAATAAAATTGACGAACTTTGCAATACGAATAAAAAAATACCAGTCGCTAACTTCTCAATACAAATAAAATAATCTACCAGTACGCTTTGGACAACTTTACAAGAAGACAACCAAAATAATGACCATTCCACTATAGCCCCACCATTATAATTTGTTGGGATATTATTAAATCCACTCACAACTTAGGATAAAATATTTAATCATTATTTGATTAAATTCCTACCCACTAGCTAATTAGTTGGCATCCACTTGTACCTTAAAGTCAACACATGCCATATATACCCCATGAATGCTTTATTTCTGATTTTGGGTTGATCTTGACCACTTGATTGACTCCAAGAATTAGTAACTGTGCTTTCCTGCAGATTCTGTCTTATTCTACTTTTATCCATCTTTTTTGTGGATAAGGTAAAGCTAGTTAACTAGGAAACTAGTATCTTTTGTTGCTAACCCATACTTCATGAATTTCTCTCCATATTCCAAGATTAGCATGTTTTTCCATCACTCTTGACAACTCACTTATGCTTTTTTTTAATTCATGAGGTCCTTGACTAGTTTGGGAAGTGCTTTAGCCACCTATGAGGGTTTATCATATTTGGTAAGTCTAATTTATAAGCTAGCAATTAGTTGTCTTCCATCAACTCAAATATCCTTTATAAGGATGTATTACCATTGTAATATTATCAATTATCATTTTTTGATAATTCATTAATGTGTGTTCATTAATTCCTCTTCTTCTCTCCTTATGCTAATTCTCTCCAATTATCAGTCAGGTTAATTGTGTGCTTAGATTCTTCGCTTGTTTATGGATTTCATGTTTCCATCAAGGCTTTAGAATTCTGACATGGTATCGGAGTGAAAGGTTTCCCAATACATCAAGTCTCTACATGTTATCAATAGCTTAAAAGTTTCTACATGGTATCAAATCCTAGGATATCAAAGTTTTGACATGGTATTAGAGCTTTGGGAGCTCATCAATTAATTCTACTTTTAGATTTGCAGGTGCAACAACTTCAATATGGATTCGAAAGTTCCTCTACTATATCCTTTCAACTATTCTGATTGGAAGCCAAAAAAGAGTGCATACTTCAAGAGGCAATGTCTCTTTGATGTCTCCATTGGTGCTTTGAGTGAACTAGAGTCTTATGAAGAGAAGATTGACTGGCTGAGTAATTGTGATAGATCTTATGGAATCATGTGCTTAGCAATGTCTCCAAATATACATCATCTCATAGATTCTAATGAATATCCTTTGAGCTTTGGAAAGATTTGGAAAAAGCTTTTGGTATACAAGAAGTAGAAGATGGAGCATGGAGTGAACCCATCATCTCCTCATGTGCTCTCTCTCAATATGTCTTGGACTCAACATTCTCTGATGAAGTTATTTATGATAAAGAAGTTTCTCATACAGTTTATGTTGTTGCTACCCTCTTTGATTCGAATGCTTCCTCCTTCAATGAAGAAGAAAATATTGAAGAACAATCTTTTTTTGTGTCTCTTGAAGATACTGATGAAGAAAAAGAAGTGACAAATGGAGCTTCTATTTTTATTGATGATGATTCACTCACACATTCATTGTTCTCTATGTATTCTATATTAGATTTTGATATCTATGTGCCACATCCTTCACACTTTGTGCATAACTCTCTCATTGATGGTGCATAACCCAGTGAATTTCAGGATATTTGCTTAGTCAAATCAAGTCCTATTAGTGTATTTCCATTTACCTTACTTGATCTCATGTGCTTCTGCATCTCCTCCTTTGTTCTTAGCATCAATCCTTAGAGCCTCTTTGAAGATTTTGAACATATTCTTCCTTCTTCCTTTCATACTTTTAGTATAGAGGATTCATTATCAGTGTATTCCCATGCGTCTACTTATATGCTTATATGTGTTCTTTTGGATTCTGGAAGCTAGATCAACCCATGGAGCCCATGAATTCGCACTCTTTGATCCTATGCCATCTCTATGTTCCTACATAATCACTTGCACACGTCCTCTTTGTGTAAATGAGGTTGGGGACCTCATACATTCGCTTGGACTCTTATTTCACCTATTTGGAGCTGATTTCATCTCTATTGGTTTGAAATTCAAGTCATTACATTAGCTTGGGGCTGATTACAACTCTCAAGAGCTTTCACATCAATGGATCTCAATTGTTCTACATGGTCCTAGTTTCCATCCTACATCTGTCCTTGATCTATGCGATTTCTCTTCTTCCCAAGAAGAAGATTCCTCTAGACATCATCATTTAGTTTGGAGCAGCATCAACAATATTTTTTGGTTTTCCTCTCATGTCCTATCTTGAGGGAGGATTTTGCCCATGTGGTTTTGCCTATTTTCTCAACTTTTTGGACATAATAATTGTTAAAAGGTGACCACAGCCTTGTTGTTGGGCCCTATATACACCTAAATTTTTGACATACCATCATAAAGGCAGACTTAAAGGGGTGTGTTGGGATATTATTAAACCCACTCATAACTTAGGATAAAATATTTAATCATTATTTGATTAAATTACTACCCATTAGCTAATTAGTTGGAATCCACTTGCACCTTAAAGTCAACACATGCCATCTATACCCCAAGAATGCTTTATTTCTGATTTTGGGTTGATCTTGACCACTTTATTGACTCCTAGAATTAGTAACTGCACTTTCTTGCAAATGTTTCCTTATTCTTCTTTTATCTAGCTTTTCTATGGATAAGGTAAAGCTCGTTAACTAGGAAACCGGTATCTTTTGTTACCAACGCATTCTCCTTGACTTTCTCTCCATATTCCAAGATTACAATGTTTTTCCATCACTCTTGACAACGCACTCATGTTTTTTCTAATTCGTGAGGTCCTTAACTGATTTGGGAAGTGATTTAGCCACATCTGGGGGTTTATCATATTTGGTAAGTCTGATTTATGAGCTAGCAATGAGTTGTCTTCCATCAACTCAAATATCCTTTATAAGGAAGTATTACCATTGTAATAATAGCAATTATCATTTATTCATCATTCATTAATGTGTGCTCATTAATTCCTCTTCTTCTCTCCTTATGCTAATTCTCTGCAATTCCCAGTGAGGTTAATTGTGTGCTTAGATTCTTAGCTTGTTTATGGAATTCATGTTGCCATCAAGGCTTTAGAACTTTGACATAATTAGTGTTCATTCATTTATAATATAAACATCCCAAACATAAACAATAACAAACATAAAATATGAACATATACACTCTCATTAACGCCTTAGATCCAATAATAATTGCATAGAAAGATCCTAATAAAAGCACATTTTAAACAACTAGGTCAAATTAAGTATGAATATATAAAATCCATGTGGAATCTCTCCATCAAGAGTAGAATCCACTAGCAACATACAAATGTCAGTAGATAGTTTAAATATGACAAGGCATAAAATAAATCATATCATTTGAGCTCTACAACACTTTCATAGAACCAATAATCATAGGATAGAATAAAACCCTAATAACACTGAATGATCCCTAAGAGTCAAGACTATCCTAGAATTAAATAGGCCTAAAAAAGCATCCATGATATAAAAAAAAAAGCATGATAAAAGGTAAATTTACAATATAACAATCTATTGTAACTATTAATAGAAAACATACCATGTTAATTATTAGATGAAAATCCTAATGTGAGTTTGTATTCTTTGGTAAATTGCATGTGAAACATGCCCCTTCAAGACTTGAGCTTTCAGCAATGGAGATGTTTTGCAAAGATTAAAATGTCGAGAAAACTAAGAATGAAAAGTGGAATTGCATCAACAAAAACCTTCACCATGCAAGTGCAATCTGATGTGGGTGAACCATGAATCTTTGTAGCCTTTATTTAGAAAAAAATAGCCCCTGATTTTCCCTCCAATACTAGAAATCAAGGGCTGAAAGAAGGTATCACATGAAATTGACTAAAAATGTAGGAAAATGTAACCATATGCCTAAATTAAAAGAAAAATGGAGGGCTAAATAACCCTTGGGAGCCCCCATTACTAAAAAATTGGGGGCGAAAGAGTGATATCACTATATTTTCTCTATATATTGGGGGCAAAAGATAGATTGGAGGAAGATATTACTAGGGAGAAAATAGTTTTTTTTTCATTTTCCTCATTAATATGCAAGGGGCTTTTCATTTTAGATTTATTTTTTTCTATTAAATATTGGGTGAATATATTTTAGCTGAAAGAAACCTTTCCATATAAGAAAATAGGTCACTAAAATTTTGTAACTGCCTTAATATAGCGCATGGGCTATATATAGCCCCTAAAATTATCCATGAAATGAGGTAACAACAAAACAAATTAAATTGTTTTATCTCCTACATGTCTATCTGTCTCCTCTTACACTGTTGCTTCCAATCCACTATTCCATATCATCATTGTCATTGGTTTGATTTAGAATGATAAACATTAGCAGAAAGTTTGGTCAAACTCCATATTCTCGATCTATTAAAGTTTCGCCAAACTACATTTTCCCAATATATTCATCAAGATTTTGGAATAATATTTTGGTGAACAAGTGATCATAAAGTTTGGAATAATATTTTCGTTAACCACTGATGACCAAGTTTGAGGCGAACAGGTGCTTCTTTCTCATTAAAACTTTGTTGCGTTTAGATTTCTCACTCAGCGAAGCATCTTCCCTTTTTGACATTTCTTCATCTTCATGTTTTATAGACGCGACACGTCCACTTTCTATGCATATTGTTAAAGATTAAAAGCGAAGTAGAAAGAGGACAGAAACATTGTGGGCATATTGATTTCCTTCTCATTATTAAGAACCAACTTATATAGGAATACAACATAACAATACTATGGGTGAACACCATAGTCTAGAAAATACTATGGGTCACTCAGCTAACTAACTAACTAACTGTTGAGATTACATTCTTCAACACACCGCCTTAATCTCAACTGGTAGGAATTCTTCAACACTATCTATGCCTAAGTTCTTTCTCTGATAGTCAAATGCAGATGTTCCCAATGGTTTGGTGAACATATCATCCAACTATTCCTTAGAGCCACAAAACAGTAAGGAAATTTGTCCATCATTGACTGACTCACGGATGAAATGATAGCGAGTGTCAATCTATTTTATTTTTATATGAAATACATTATGCTTGGACAACCGTATTGCATAACTATTATCACAAAAAATAGAAGTGGGATTATTTTCAGTGTGTCCCATATCCTTTAAAAGTCTTCTTAGCCAAATTGCATGGAAATCTATGGTGGTGGTTGCTACATATTCTTCTTATGCAGAAGACATGCTAACAATGGGTTATTTCTGAGATGCCCAAGAGGTCAGATTTGTACCCAAATGGAAAGCACAACCAGATGTGTTTTTCCTATCATCAATACTACCTGCAAATTCACTGGTGGTGCACCCTATGAGAATACTATATAGTGTATGAGTGTACTAGAGGCCATATCCAAGTGCTGCTACAACATATATGAGAATTATTTTTCCAACATTCTAGTGAGAGTCCTTGGGAGACTCCATAAATATGGGAATAAGACTGACAACATACATCAAATCAGGTATAGTTGTAGTCAAGTACATTAAACTGTCTACCATTCGTTTGTAGAGTGTAGCATTTACTGCCAGTCCATCATCATTGTTGGTTAACTTGGTGCCAAGAGCAATGGGTGTTTCTGCTGGTTTACATTTATCCATTCTAAATCTCTACAAAATATTAGTAGCATACTTATGCTAGCAAACAAAAATACCTTGATTAGTTTGAGTAACTTTCAGACTAAGGAAGAACTTCATCAATCCTAGATCAGTCATTTCAAATTCCTTTTTCATGATTGTCCTGAAATATTCAAGCATCAAATTACCAGTGTAAATAATGTCATCAACATAAATACATACCATGAACATTTTACCTTGCTCTGTTTTGACATACAGAGTGGGTTCATTACTGCTTCTACTAAAACCATTGTTGATGAGGTAGGAGTCAATCCTACTGTACCAAGCTCATGGATCTTGTTTTAGATCATAAAAGGCCTTTTTCAGCTTAAACACTTTGTCTTCATTACCTTTGAAAGTATAACTAGGTGGATGATCTACATAAACTTTTTCTTCAAGAATTCCATTAAAAAAGGTCGATTTCACATCCATTTGATACACATGCCATTGATTTTTTGTTGCAATGGCAAGTACAAATCTGATGGTATCCATCCTTGCTACAAGAGAAAAGGATTCATCATAATATACACCATATTGTTGTGCATATCCTTTGGAAACCAACCTTTCCTTTTCCTTTTCAAGTTCTCCTTTTTCACTCAGTTTGGTCTTATAGACCCATCTGTCTCCAATATTGGTTTTGTCTGCAGAGAGGTCAACAAGATCCCAGTTTGGTTTTTCTATATTGCATCAATATCTTCATTCATGACTTTTACCCATTGTGCATCATGCACTGCTTGATTAAACGATGTGGGCTGACAAGAATATAGAGCATAGTGAAGTTGCTCATCAAGAACTGGAGTCTATTCATATAACTATCTCAAGCTTCTGGTTTTTTGGTTTTGTGGTGGATTCTCTGTTGGTGTTTCTTCTTGCTACTATACTTCCAATCTTGAAATTCTGATAGATAGATTTGGAAGATATGAACTGTCTTCATGTTGTATATCTGAAGAAGCACTCCAACATTTGTCTTCAATGAATTTTACGTCTTTTCTCACCACAACCTTTTTGGTGACAAGATTATACAGTTTGTATGCCTTGTGTTGTTCACTGTAACCAGTGAAAATGAAATGCTCACTCTTATTATCTAACTTTATTCTGAGTTCATCAAGTATATGCAAAAATTCAACATAAACAAAAATTTCGAGATGTGCGACACTAGTCTTAGTGCCACTCCATGCTTCTTCAGGAATCGTGTCCTGGACAATCATCGTGGATGATCTATTGAGAAATTATATTGAGCATGAAACAACTTCAGCCCAATACTCATGATCGTAACAACATGCTATGAGCCATGTTCATGATCGTCCAGTTCTTGTATTCAGCAAATCCATTAAATTGTAGAGTGTATCTGGTGGTGAATTGTCTCTGGATGCCACATTACATGCAAAAGTTTGAAAACTCATGTGAATCATATTCACCTCCACCATCTGACCTGAGGATTTTAATAAACTTTTGATATTGCTTCTCAGTGAGAGACTTGAACTCTTTGAACCTAGAGAAGGTCTCTGATTTGTTCCCAAGGAAATAAATCCATATTTTCTTGCTGAAATAATCAATAAAGGTCAGAAAATAAAAGCTACCTCCTATGGATTGGGTTTCCATGGGTCCATAGAGGTTTGTATGAACTATTTCAATATGTTCTTTGGCTCGAGATGTGGAAGTGAGGAAGTTTTCCCTTTGATGTTTACCATTCATACAATCCTCACACATGCTGGATTGTTCATGAATAACTGGTAACCCTTTGACCATTGATTGTTTGTGCAGGATATTGAGACTCTTGAAGGGAAGATGACCGAATTTATAGTTCCATAACCAGGATTCGTCTTGACTGGAAACTGTATGGGCTACAAGATTTGGAAGGTTGGCACTCCTTAGACTGAGAGGAAATATTCTATTATTAGTCATTTCAACTTTGGCTATGAGTTTCTTGCTGGGGGTTTTATCATAAATAGTACAATATGTATCATAAAACTAAATATCATATCAGTTTTGAAGTAATTGACCCATACTGATCAGATTGACATTCAAATGTGGTACATAAAACACCTCATGAATAAAATTATTTTCATTTTGTTTAGTAAGTATAGGAATAGTACCCTTTCCTTTTGCTAGAACCAAAAATTCATCTCCTAGCTTGATATCCATGACAACAGAAGAATTCAAACTAGAGAATAGTGACTTGTTACCTGTCATGTGATTGTTTAGCAACCACTATCTCGTAGCCATAGATATGTGCTGCAATATTCTTCAGTTGCTTTATAAGACATAAATATTACCTTTGATGAGCCTTCTTATTTAGGGACATTGGCTCTTATGTTGTTCTGGTCAGCTTGCATCTTTCTACATTCTTGTTCATAGTGTCCATACTTCTTGCAGTAGTTACACTGAATATTGGACTTATTGGTCCATCTCTTGCTTCTCCCCCTTTGAACTTGAGAGTTGTGAGAGTGTTCTAAATTATCTGAATGTTCATGACTGTGATTGGTTATGTTCTCTGTAGCTGGAGACCCTAGGCCTCTTCTTCCTCTACCTTGTCCTCCTCTGCCTCGACCTCTATTGAGGGAAGCTTGGGTGTTGAAAGCATTGGTCAGCAACTCTTCTTCTTAATTGAGTCGATCTTCATGAGATAGAAGATATCTAGTCAACTCTTCTAGGATGATGAGACATATATTTTGCTTCTTCTATGGCAATCAATAACATAGAAAACTTCTTGGTGAGACACCTAAGAATATTTTGACCAACTATCTTTTGTTCTAGAGGTTCACCGTAGGTTTGAAATTGGGTCACAATGCCCGAAACCCCAATCATAAACTGATCTACAGTTTCTGACTCTTTCATCTTCAAACTTTCAAATTGAAGTCGTAGGGTTCGTAGTATTACCGTTTTTACTCGAATATGTTCCTTTGTACGAATATGCAAGCAGATTCCAAGCTTGATATGCGCTGGTAGCTCCTGAGATTCGCGGGAAAATGGACTCCTTGATGTAACTTTGGATCAACCATGTGGCTGTGAGATATTGGTCTCAATGAGCTTCTACAACAGGCTTCTGGGAATTATTCATTGCGGCCAAAGCATTTGTATCTGGTTCTTTGAACTCAGTTTCAAGCATATCCCAATACTTGTTGATCTGGAGAAATGTCTTCATCTTGATAGAACAAAACTCATAGTTGGCCCCAATCAAAACGGGTCTAGATATTGGCTTCAACGTGCTGGTACTAGCTATGTTGATATGACTAAGAAATCTTTCCCCTTTTAAAAACAAAATTGACAAAATCGAGCACTGTTCCCTATACACTGGAAAAGGGTGGTGAGAGGGCGCGGTACCACCGAGTTAACTATAATATTTTAATAAATTAGGTTAAATGTTTAAATTAAGACATTTATGATTTCCTTCCACATTATTGAGAAAAATGATAATAAAAGGTTTGTAAAGAACTTTTATTAATATTAATGAAAAAATTTCAAAACATAGAGAGGAGGTAACAATGGCATGCAATAAACAAATTATTTAAAAAAACCAAAAAGTTATGGAAGAAAAAATTGAGAACTTTGAACAAAGCCTAATCTAAGTTTAAGTTGAAAATATTTGAGAACAATTAGGTAAGTTGAAAATATTTGAGAAGAATTAGGTGCCCTACATGTATAATCTAAAGGAAGTAGTGATTAAACATGGTGGGTCATAGTGTTTAAACTTTAAAGATCAAAAGTTGATTCTAAAGAGGGACTATGTGGTTTTGCTGGAAAATGCAAGATATGATTTTTTGAAAAAGGAATTTTTTTTTTTTATTCTAAAAACATTAAAGAGTAGTTAGTTCAATTATTTTGAAAGGGAAATACAATTTTTAATTTTAAAAACATCAGGGAGTGGTTAGTCTCAACTTAATACTAGCACAAACACATTGAAAGTCTAGTCTTATAATTACTAATATGCAAGAGCAAGGAATCCCATTTATAATATTTAATTCCCTCATTTTCCTAGTGTTCATCATAACTATAGCCATAGGTCTCATACTATCCCTTACTCCCAACAACCAAATAAACATATCCATATTAACTCGTGGGGTTTATTTAGTTGATTTTGAAAGCAAAAATATATATATTCTTATTTAATATCACAAAATCTTTTTTATTTAACATCACTTTTTGCACTTTGGGTGAAGAAGAGATTCTTTATCATTGATGCTTCATAAGTCCCATATCCTTTCCTTATGTTTTCCTTTTTTCTTGAATTTTGTATACAATTACTTATCCTAAATTCACAATACTTTTATATTTTTCCCACTTTTTTAATTAAGTAATAAGTTAAGACTATGTTATTTGCCTCTATGCCCAACATATTTTTATGGAGAAATAGTGGATATCAACATTTAGAGTCTTAATTCCCTTGTTTAAATCTTTTGCTCAATCTTTATTGAAACAATCATTATATATACGACAATATTTGATACATATGAGGCATCTTGGAATAATTTCTATGAATATACAATTTTCTTACATATCTTATATTAATCAACTTTGACTTTTTTTAACACATTAAATGATTAAATAAATGTGTTCTTAGTTTTATTTTCACTAAAAGATTCTCCAACATACATAATAAGCAATTGCTATATTTTAGACTTAATACTAGGATAGAAATGCCTTGCTATTATACCGAAGCTCATTTTCCTAAGAAGTAGCATGTGGGGTATTTAACTAACTATGATTAGTAAAATCTCTTTGACCTCTATTAATTTGTATTTTATAACAAAATTTCTTTTTTTTAACAAAAATTTTAAAGTTTTGCAAAATTTCTTTATTAAACATAATATTTTTAAAAAAATAAAATAAATATCATATTGTTTAAAATATAATAATTTGACTTTTGGATTACTGGAGGACACTTCCTATAGAACATAAATCCATCCAAAAATGTTGTTAATTATCAAAAATAAAAAATTTATAAAAAAAATAAAACTAGCAAAGCCACATGTCATATCTTGTTGTGATACTCCAATTAACAATTTACTCCCAAATATAGGCACGCCATGCTTGATCTTATCATGGTGTTGAAATCATATTGTCTTGTCCAATAACCTACAGTCGTAGAAAGCTCTTCTTTTTTAGCATGAACGCATCATATTGCAGGTTCCCCTTTGCAACAAGTCACTCAAACACTATGTAGAAGTGGTTCATTCTCATCTAAACTTGTTAAATTACAACTTAACTAATTTGTTTATGTGAGGTTTCTCACTACGGGTGTTTACATGAAGTTTCTCATAACAGACATAACCAGTAACAGTTTACTCATGTAACTAATTTGATGAAGTATATAGTGCATGGTTGGGATACGTAATGAAGAGAGTTGTCTCTGAGGTTAAGATCGTCTTGTAATCTCTCCTTCTTCATTAATGAGCTTCAATACTTTGCATGTACGGATGTTTCCCCTTTTGGGGTTTTACCACATGAAATGTTCGTGTTATTATGGTGTTGTTCATTGTGTAATGTGTCTCTGATTTATAACAAGTGGTATTAGAGCCTGAGTGTGATAGAATCATTGTTGATGAGGACACACATGTGGTAGAATCATTGTTGAAGAGGAGACCTTCATTTTTTTATGTCTCCTAAAGAGTGGCTTTCATCGTGAAGGTTGTCCGAGAAATGCTAGAAGATCCCACGCTGCTGGAGAAACTCTGGAGACTACCAGCATGTATGTTGGTTGAACGACGTGCATTGGAAGTCTGTAGAGGAAGAAGAGGGCGTGCCTGCTGCTGAAAGAATCTCATGGAGAAGACCCTCCTGTGCATGGAAAAGAGTTGTGAAGCTATGTTTCAGTTGAAGGGGAGGAGTGTTGTTGACCACCTGACATGAAGAAGTGTGCATCGAGAAGAGGGTGAATTTGTAGCTACAGAAAGAATTCAGTGGAGAGAAATCTTGCAATTCGATGGACCGTTGTTTTGCGTCTGCATAGGGAGGCTCATTTCTGAAGGTTGCAATTCAGTGGAGAGTCTGCGTGTCAATAGTTTGCATAAGTGGAGAGGTTTGGAAGAAACTGAGCCTGCACATGTTTGTCCAATTGCTGGTTGCTATTGTGGTTGGAGAGTGGTAAAAAAAATTTTAAATTGTGCTTGATTATCCAAAAGTTTGGATATATATATATTAATTCCAACATATTAAAAAAATAGCTAGCAGTGATATATATATATTAAAAAAAATTCAAGACATTCAAGTCAAGGATTACAATTGGGAGAATTTAGTGTTGTTTTTATTTGGGCTAAAGAATAACTTATTTCTTTTCAAAAATGTCTAGCACAAAGTTTGAGATTGAATAATTTAATGGTAAAAATAATTTTGAACTTTGGAAATTAAAGATGCGGGATTTATTAGTTCAACAGGGGTTAGAGATAACTTTAGATGGAAAAAGCAAAATACCTCTCACCATGACAGAGGATGAACGAGAGGATTTAGATGCCAAAGCGCTAAGCACAATCCATTTATGTCTTGTGGATGATGTGTTGTTCAACATTATTGGAGAAACATCAGCAACAATCCTGTGGAACAAATTAGAAAGTTTCTATATAACCAAATCGGTGAAAAACAAAATTTACTTGAAGCGAAAACTGTATGGTATGAGAATGAAAGAAGGTACAAATACATTGATAGTTGGTCAATACTGAGATGGGGGGGGGGGGGTGAATCAGTATTGTTGACTTTTTACCATTTAAACCACTTATTAAACCTTAATCAAAACATTGAATCAACAAGATACACAAAACACATATTTTATCATGAAACCCTAATAACGTAAACCACCAACACGTTTCTATTATCTGCAAAACTTTGTTTTTACAATATACAATAGTTATTTACAAGCACTCACTTGCTGGAGACCACTACTGAAGGATGCACCCACTTCCTAATTTCTTCCTGCACCTACAGACAAGGATACAACAATACCCTGATTCTCTAGCCACTACTAAAAGGAGGCTAAGGCCTCTTTGCAGGAATGTAGCCTGCCCTAGAACCACCCTGCCACCCTAGTTTGATATTATTAAACTTCCTAGACCTTCTTCAAACCCTGTCTCTGGCTTTCTTCACTTGGTCTTTTGTCTTGCTGCTACACGGGTCTAGATTGCAGAGATACACTTTGCATTCTCTAACTTCTGGTCTTCTTCTTTAGATATTCATTATTCACCCACAGAGACCCTAGAGACATTCCACTTCCTCTTCAAGATTTTGTTTATTTATTCTTCTTAAATATTAATATAGCAACATACCTTTTCAAACAGTCATGCCCTTACAATACTCTAACTCTATTTATGTACCATTTGTTAGTCATAATCGTCGTAACTCTGTTAACCACGCCCTTCATAATTTTGTTTATGAACATTTAATTCTTGTGAAAATTAAACCTATATGATATTCTTCCAACAATGGCGTACATTCTCTTCATACTTGCAAGCATCATCTTTAAATATTGTAGGAAATCTTCACTACATGTACACACCAGATGGACAATTTATCAAGAAATCCTTTCAATCATCTTTAAAATGTTCTCATAACCTTCTTCCGCAACCTAGATTTCATGATTTTCTTGTTTCTGCAATTTTATTGTTCCACAATTCAACTTCCCGCACTACCCTTTTCGCCTTCTGCTTTTCGGACTTGCCTTTCCGCAAGCTCCTTTCTGTATTCGCCTTTCTGTATGCGGACTGCAAAAGTTGGAAAAAAATATTTCCAATTTTTCGAGCTTCTACCTTTTCACCTTTCCTCTTCTACAACAGTCCTTCTGTCATTGTTTTTCTGCACCAACCATTCTACAACGACCTTCCCTATTTTCGCCTTTTCTGTAGTGCAGAATGCGAAAATTGGAAACTCATTTTTTCCATGACTTTGACTTTTTGCTTTCCACATATCCACACCCACACTTCTTTTCCAAATCATTGATCTACTTGCGGAACTATTCTCAGTCGTTCGATCTCTATCCTTTGCGGAAATTTCACTATTTCTTTGTTTTAACACTTAGATAATTTTAATCTCAACATGTAATCTGACATTTTTCTCTTTTTTTGGCAGATTGATATTTCCCTCGTGTAAAACCCAAATGAGAATCTAACTTCATGGCTAGATAACTAGTTCACCAAGGAGAAGAGTCATGTCATATTTAGATCTTACTCACACACACACACACACACACATCTTCTAGAGGACATTTGAAAATAGTCTTCCAACCTTTTGTTATGACACTTAGATAAATTTCTTAGTCTAATCTAATCTTCCTAAAACATTATTTTGGAAGGTCCATAACTTCTTCCTCGGCTACTTCCAAGACAATATGAAGATATGGTCAGGTAGAGAAAACACAAGTCTACAAGACCTCTATGTGTTGCAAGCATTTAATCTAACCCATGATTTAGGGAGTGCATTCTGTTAGACCCTTTTAGACCAGTTTTGACTATTTATCCATACTTAGTCAATTTCCTGATCAATTTCCATAGTTCTCCATAATGATGTCACAATGCAACAATGATTTCAACTTCATGCCACCTCATCATCTATGCCATGCCATGCCTTGTCATCATATCTTCTATATCATTATCCATGCGATGCCATCAATATTGAGTTCACTCTGCCATCATATATTTTGTTTATCATTTGTCATTCATGCACTACTTTGACATCAATGACAACTATCATCCATATTTCCAACATTGATCTTATCATGGTGTTGAAAGCATATTGTCTTGTCCTATAGGCTACAGTCGTGGAAAGCTCTTCTTTTTTATCATGAGCGCATCATATTGCAGGTTCCCCTTTGCAACAGATCACTCAAGCACTATGCAGAAGTGGTTCATTCTCATATATACTTGTTAAATGACAACTTAACTAATGCGTTTATGGGAGGTTTCTCATTACAGGTGTTTACAGGAAGTTTCTCATAACGGGCATAACCAACAACGGTTTCATTAGAGGAAATTTGGGGTCTAAAATGGGCCTTATAAGAAAATGCGCCAACAATCAATTTTGTGAGTTGAAATTCAAGAACCATTATAACTTAAATAAAATGAGTCAACCATAATGGTTGAACTGACATATTTGTCATAAAAGAAAACTACTTTTTTTGTTCGTATTTTCAACATATCTCCTCGTGTTTTTACTCAAATTTCAAACGGGAGAGCTCGGTGGATGCAGAATTTAATTCCACATCCAAAGAGTACCCGCACTACATACTTTTGATGGATTTCACTACCCCAAAAATAAGAAATACCTGAAAAATGTGATGATGATGATGTCATCATCATGTTTTTTTCATGTATTTCTTGTTTTTGGGGTGGCAGGGTCGTCAAAAGTATGCATTGTCGGTACTCATTGGATGTGGAATTAAATTCCGCATCTAACGAGCTCTCCCTCTAATAATTTGAGTAAAAAAATAGGGAGATATGTCGAAAATACGAACACAAAAAGTAGTTTTTTATTCTTCCTCCAAAATTAATAACTATTATTTTATTTTTTTAACTATTATTTTAATATTTTAACTATTATTTTATTATTTTCCTTAGAAGGCCCATTTTAGACCTCAAATTTCCTCTAATGACTCATGTAACTGATTTCATGAAGTATATAGTGCGTGGTTGGGATACGTAATGAAGAGAGTTGTCTGTGAGGTTAAGATCGTCTTGTAATCTCTCCTTCTTCATTAATGAGCTTCAATACTTTTCCTGCATGAATGTTTCCGCTTTTGGGGTTTTATGACATGAAATGATGGTGTTATTATGGTGTTTTTCATTGTGTAATGTGTCTTTGATTTATAACAAGTGGTATCAGAGCCTGAGTGTGATAGAATCATTGCTGAAGAGGAGACCGTTTGGTAGAATCACTCCTGAAGAGGAGACCTGCGGTTTTTTGATGTCTCATGAACAGTGCTTGTCATCATGAAGGTTGTTGGAGAAATGTTGGAGACTACCAACCTGTCTGCTGGTTGAACAACGTGCATTGGAAGTCTGTAGAGGAAGAAGAGGTCATGTCTGCTGCTGAAAAAATCTCATGGAGAAGACCCTCTTGCACGTGGAGAAGATCCGTGAAGCTCTGTTGCAATTGAAGGGGAGGAGTGTTGTTGACCACCTGATTTGAAGAAGTGTGCATTGGGAAGAGGGTGAATTTTTAGCCACGGAAAGAATTCAGCAGAGAGAAAGCTTGCAATTCCATGGACCATTGTTTTGTGTCTGCATAGGGAGGCCCATTTCTGAAGCATGCAATTCGGTGGAGAGTCTGCGTGTGGATAGTTTGCGTAAGTGGAGAAGAGCGTAAGAAACTGAGTCTGCACGTGTTTTTTAGTTGCTGCTACGTTTGGAGAGTGGTAATCTTTGTTTTTTCAAATTGTGCTTGGTTATCCAAAAGTTTGGATATATATATATATATATATATATATATATATATATTTCCAACATTTAAAAAAAATAACTAGCAGTGATATATATATATATATATATATAATCAAGACATTCAAGTCAAGGATTACAATCGGGAGAAAATAGTGTTGTTTTTATTTGGGCTGAAAAATAACTTTTTTTTTCAAAAATGTCTGACACAAAGTTTGAGATTGAAAAATTTAATGGTAAAAATAATTTTAAACTTTGGGAATTAAAGATGTGGGATTATTAGTTCAGCAGGGGTTAGAGAGAGCTTTAGACGAAGAAAGGAAAAGACCTCTCACCATGACAGAGGATGAATGGGAGGATTTAGATGCCAAAGCACTAAGCACAATCTATTTATGTCTTGTGGATGATTTGTTGTTCAACATTATTGAAGAAACATCAGCAGCAATCCTGTTAGAAAGTATGTATATGACCAAATTAGTGAAAAAAATAATTTACTTGAAGCAACAATTGTACGATATGAGAATGAAAAAAGGTACAAAGATTGCAGATCATTTTAATGTTTTTAACACTCTTATTTTCCAATTGAGTAGTATGGATGTTAAAATTGATGATGAATATAAATCAATAAATCTCTTATGTACTTTACCTAAGTCTTGGGGTTAAGTAGTTTCTTCCATTAGACTTAGTACAATTGATACTTTAGAATTTGACAATGTGGTTGGAGAATTATTGTCTAAGGAATTAAGGAAGAAATCTATTCTTGAAACCTCTTCTCCTGAAGCTTTGGTTGTTAGAGGTCGATCCAAAGAGAAAGGAGTAAATTCAGGAGGTATTTCTAGGTCTAAATCGAAGGGCATAAAGAGAAAATTAAAATGTTGGCACTGTAACAAAACTAGTCATCTCAAGAAGGACTGTTGGAAGAGACAAGAATCCAAGAAGGATAACTCCAAGTCAGAGGCAAATTCAGTTAAGTGTTATTATTGAGGTATGATTGATGAGGTATTGTCTAATTGTAATATTTTTGAATATAATGAGGAATGGTTATTAGATTCTGGTGCGTCACACCATATATTTCCTCATAAAGATTGGTTTGCTTCCTATCAAACAGTTAATGATGGAATGGTTCTTTTAGGAGACAATCGTGCATGTAAAACTATTGGGGTTGGAAGTGTTAAATTTAAAATTGTTGATGGAGTAAATGAACACTTACAAATGTTAGTCATGTACCTGAGTTAAAAAAAATAAAAACTCATTGGAGTATTGGACTCTTGTGGTCATAATTTTACAGGTTTTTATGGAACTCTAAAAGTTTCCAAGGATGCTTTAGTGGTCATGAAGGCACATCGGACAGGAAACATCTAAAAACTGTTTGGAAGAACTCAAGCTAATGGCAATGCATTAGTATTGGAAGAAGAGTCAATATCCACTCAGCTATGGCATCGACATCTTGATCATATGAGTGAAAAAGGACTTCAGGCATTAATGAATCATAAATTGCTTCAAAGTTTCAAAACTCTAAATTTGATGTTTTGTAAACATTGCATATATGGAAACTAGTGTAGACAAAAATTTAAAGAAGGTAGTCATGTTAGTAAAGGTGTTCTTGACTACATTCTTTCTGATTTGTGGGGTCCGTCTCCTACCATTTCCTATGGGGGAGAAAAAAATTATGTATTATTTGTAGATGAATTTGCTAGAAAGGTTTGGGTCTATGTCATAAAAAGAAAAGATGATGTGTTTAATATATTTAAACAATTTAGAGTTAATGGTGGAAAAAAGAACTGGCAGGACAATCAAGTGTTTAAGGATGGATAATGGAGGTGAATTTACTTCTTTGGAGTTTTAAAATTATTTCAAAGATGAAGGGATCGTCAGACACAAAACAAATTTATACAATCCTCAACAAAATGGCGTTGCAGAATGCATGAACAGGACTCTTCTAGAAAGAGAAAGGAGCATGCTTAGTAATGTTAATTTGGGGCAAGAGTTGTTGGAAGAAGCAATTTATACTGCTTTTTATCTAATAAATCAATCACCATCAATGGAAATAGATTGTAAAATTATGGAAGAGGAATGGATTGGTCACTCCTGTGATTATTCGAATTTCAAAATCTTTGGATGTGAAGCTTATGTACCTACTCCTAAAAATCAGCGTTCTAAGTTAGACCCTAGATCAAAGAAATGCATTTTTGTTGGATATGATTATGTAATGAAATGATATAGATTGTGGGATCGTACTACCCACAAAATTGTCATTAGTAGAGATGTAATTTTTGATGAATCTTCTCCAGGATTAAATCTGAAAGTGTAAGATTTGATGTGGAACATGAACATGTAATATCAAAAAAGCTAATTCAGTTGGAGAACCAATATTCTAATGACTCAAAGAAACAATGATAGAGAATTCATAGAAGATGACGAAATTCAATAAATGGTGGAAACCCCATAACCTACACCAAGAAGATCATTAAGGGAAAGAAATCATCCTAAGAGGTATAATGATTTTGTTTCATCTGTTTTATTTACTGATGATGGAGAACCTTCTTGTTTTCAGGAAGCCATTGATTGTATTGGCAATGCTAAGTCGAAGGTGTCAATGAAAGAAGAAATGGATTCTGTGGAGAAAAACAAGACATGGGAATTGGTTAAACTCCCCAAAGATAGAACAATAGTTGGATGTAAATGGGTCGTCAAATTGAAGAAAGGAGTTGATGGTAAGGTTGAAAGATACAAAGCCAAATTGGTCGCAGAAGGGTACTCTCATATTGAAGGTATATGCTTTCATGAGATTTTTTAACCAATTGTCAAGCTCATATCTATTCGTATTGTGTTAGCATTAGTTGCATTACTTGATTTGGAGTTAGAGCAACTAGATGTTAAAGAAACATTCTTACATGGAGATTTAGATGAGGAGATTTATATGGAACAACCAGAAGGTTTTGTACAACATCAAAAAGGTAGATTAGTTTGCAAGCTCAAGAAATCATTGTAAGGCCTAAAATAGTCGCCAAGGCAATGGTACAAGAAGTTTGATTCTTTCATGGTAAGCCAAGGTTATACTAGAAGTGAGTATGATCATTGTTTATACTTCAAAAAGTTGAATGACATATTCATGATCTTAGTATTGTATGTTGATGATATGCTTATTGTGAGCAAACGCATGGACGAGATTAACAGGTTGAAGGCTCACATGGCTAGGACTTTTGATATGAAGGACCTTGGAGGTGCAAAACAAATCTTGGGTATTGAGATACACAAAGACATAAAAAATGGTAAGCTCAGTTTTTCACAGGAGAAGTATGTTGAGAAAATAGTTGAAAGATTGGAAATGAATAAGGCAAAACCTGTGAATGGTCCTTTGCCTTCCCATTTTAAACTTTCTTCAAATTTATGTCCTAGTAGTGTTGAAGAAAATGATTATATGTCTCATGTACCATATGCCAATACAGTAGGATGTTTAATGTATGCAATGGTGTGTAATAGAACTAATATTCCACATCCAATGGGTGTTGTTAGTAAGTACATGACAAATTCAGGAAAAGAACATTGGAATGCACTGAAATGGTTGCTTCAGTACTTAAGAGGCATAAGTGACTATTGTATCACCTTTAATAATAACAATGATTTTATATGTGGTTTTGTTGATTCTGATTCCGTAGGTGATTTACGACCTGTCTCCTACACTCTGCTTGGTTGGTGGAAAGTGTCATGGCCCAAAACATCCATTTGATTGACACAAAACAGAAACACACCGCCTTCCATGTATATTTTTATCTGCTAATCTTTGAACTCGATTATGCAAGTTACATCATCATGTGAAAGGAAAATAATTATAAAATCTGTGTTTTTACAAAAGCATACTCGATTTTTTTAACAAATTCATATGATTATTAGATGCATAGAGAATACAAATCGAGATCAAGGGACCAAGTATTGTAAAAATAAAGGGTCATAACAAGTGTACATATGCAAAGAAAAAATGTTAACCTCCTTCATATCTTCAATAAACAGTAGCCATCCAACTAAAATTCAATAATTGACTTTGTTTACTCGAATTTGAACCAACATCCTCAATATAATTTACACAACTCATGTCAATGATAAAGAAGAAGTGGATTGAAGTCTTGTTACAATTATTTTTGTTTCAAAATCGAGGCGATGCCAAAAAGAATCGGCAACAATTAATGAAATAAGAAGAACAAAGCAGGATTTCAAAAGTTTACTAAATTTGGGCACATCTTCTAAAATGTGCCAAAAGCACGATTTCAAAAGAAAAAAATGTAGCTCCATTGTTAAGGCAGATTATGTTTGTGGCAAGATTACTCATCTTCTAGTGAACAATTTACACACAAAGTTACTTTCTACCAAAAAGTTGTTAAATTGTGGCCATTGACTCAACAAGTCTAGATCCTTCAATGGCTACAGATGCAATATGGTATTCTAAACATATTTTTAGAGCATCCAATAGCTTTAAAGACCTGCAAAACCGAATCTTGCATGCAGAGAAATTTCACTTTATAGAGAATTTAGAATAAACACTAGAGAGAGGCTTCACATACTACAAAAGATAATTTCTTTGAAAAATGTTTCAAAATTAGACATGGAATTAGTTGAAGTGTCGGTCCGTAGGCTTATGGATTAACTTTTTAAGGGAATATGCTGCAACAGAACTTTTTATTGTTCATATTAAACTTTAATTTTCTTTATATTTTTCTAAATTTTTAATTTATTTTTTTACTTAATTTTTTAATAAATTCAACAAAAATACTATAATGATATAGTAATGACTATTGTTTTTTTCACTTTATAAAAATTATGATATTAATAATGTGTTTTAACATTAAAAATATTATTATGATAATAGTAATGACGCCTCATAATTGTCATTGTTTTATTTAGTTCATACAGAAAGGCAAACTTCACGTAAAAGAAATATATACATTATAATTATTTTATTTTACAAAATCGACATCGAAAATATTGATATAAAAATTGATTACAAAATATATATTTAGTGGAAAGTGAGCACAGACTACAATCATTTTCAGGTTGGAACACTTTGTCAGATTTCTGATTACAAACAGGGTACATCATCTTCACTTCCATGTGATCTGTGTAGCTCTTCAAAATCGGTGTACATTTTGTCTGTTATTTGAACACGTATCGAGTTGTATGCCATGGGTGTTCACCCTACAAACAAACAATTATATTATATTTTGTTAGCGATGGGCCACCAAGACCACTACTTTAAAGTAGATGTAGCACTTACTTTACATTTGGACATGTCCTTTCCCTTCCTTTTACTGTATGCAATTACATGCTCTTTTCCTACAAGTTGTAGTGAAGAGTTCCAACTTTCACGTCTATATAAATCTTTGCATACCATATAAATTCATTTTTACAATTTCTACGATTACCATAGTTCCTTTGTAAACTTTTCCATTTCAATTGGTAAAGTGTTAGGTAAAAGGTGATTTTACCTTTGATTTCTTTCTTCTCCATATTCTTCTTCAATTTTTCTGTCTCTATCCAAATATACACAGAAACTGGTGAGCTGCAAATACCAAAAAGAAGATTGTAGAATGTAGTTGAGGCAATAGCTTCCAGCCGCTTGAATTTGAATATATAGAAGTTTAGTTCAACTAGAAAACATTATATATATAT
>LPNX011018190.1:301927-318112 GCA_001517045.1 Pseudotsuga menziesii
AGTTTTTTTTTTTAAATCTTTAATATAAAAAGATAATTTATACCTTTAACATAAATATAATGTTAAGAGATTTATATATTTTAAAATGAATTGTTACAAAATTTTAAAATGAGATCAAATGAAAAAAAATTAGAGAAGCACAAGGTTAAAAAAGACAAAAACATAGACATTAGGTTATACTAAGAATAAACTTATAATGTGAAGGAGAGTAAATCAAGAAACATATAGATAGAATTGTTTTTCTATGACAAGTATCTAGGGAGAAGCTAGTGTATTAATTATTTGTATCAATAATGTAAGTGTCAACACATACTCCATATTAGATAATGCCTTCTAGAGAGTGTCCTGCATTAACAAGGCCCTAAGTTTAATCTTGTGTGGCGTCAACCTACTAGTAATGGTCATGGTTGAAGAAAATGTAGGTTCACTCTTAAAATCTAGGGTCAAAGAACTCATAGTATAAGGAATGACACTAGTAATGTATTTATGAGTAAGTAGGTGTCATACATAAATGACTCTTTTAAGTAAATTGATTGTCCTAAAACCTCTTGATGTAGCACAATATGGAGCTTGTGTGGATTGGTGGCTATCAATTAATGTCTTAACCACTTCCTCCTTGTTCTTATCCATTTTCATGCTTATTTAGAAGTGGTTAAACCTTGGACACCACATCATGGAGGTTACTAATGATGTGTGCTAGTCTTGAGTCTATTTATGGTATGAAATCACACATGTGGATTGCTCTTCCATCTTCAGTGTGGACCAATTATTCATTGAAGACTTATGTTTCTAGGCATCAGCAAATAGACAACCAAAATAGCATGTCAATTAAGCCTAAGGTGTATTGATTAATGATGTTCTCAATACTAAATTGGCTCAGTGAAATCTCTAAGGAAAAATTTCAGGTACCCCTCATTGAACTTATGAAATCCCAGTCCAAAGACTTTGAATAAAAAATGTATTAGAGTTGAAAGAGACCAAGGAGATGTCAGTTGTGTCAACTTGTGTCAAGGTGTGAACCAAGGAGGAGGGAATGGTACTCATTCTTCACTCTATGTTACATTGTTGGTCAATGATCTAGTTTTTACAACTCATAGGATATTCAGAACTGTCTACCTTCTTGGATTAACTAAATAATGTCAGAACTTCAAAGATCGTGCCTAAGAACTATCTTCTTTAATTTACTACTACCTACCTTATTATATGGGTGTGCATGGTTGGGTTGGCACTATGACCAGTCGTATCTTTCCTACTTTCTTTCACTTATGTGCATCATACTATCTTTTTCCTTAACGAATACCAGATTAATTACCTGAAGCACATTGAAGGAAGACATGGGTTTATACAACCTTTTGACTTCCTTCCTTCGTTGGGCATGAAAATATTGGGTTGTTGCATAATTGCATGCTTGACTTCGTAGCCTCAAACAATGTGATGTCCCTCGATGTTATGAAGAAGCTTGGCCTGCAAATATCCAGACCTTATCAAAGTATGTGTGCTACAGACTCAAGGAAAATCAAGGTCCATGTATTAATCAAAGACTTACAGGTAAGACTTGCTGGATACTTGGATGTTGGTTTTTTTATGGATAGTTGGTGTCATTGATGTGCCAAATCCAAGGGGTATGTTTCTCTCTAGGAAATGGGCATCAAATTTAGGAGGAAGCATTCAGTTGGAAAAAGTTATAAACCTGAATACTATGTTCATTGATATTCATATGCCCTTAATTGCACATTTTCACAAGATAAATAGTTAATCACCACAAGGAGAGAATATTTACCTTGTAAGAGTGACAAGCTAGTGATGAATTCCATAGATACCTCTTCTCACTTATGGTTAGTAACCAAAAATTTATAGTTAAATGATGATAATGAATTTGATGATTGATACAAGTACTTGAGACATTTTAAATTTGAATGGTCACAAGGTACGATAGGAAACAACTCTTTGATACTTAGCCTACTTATTATACACCAACACACACTCAATATGTATGATTTACGTTCATTAAATTTGCAGTGACATTATGTTGGAGAATACTAAGATGAGGAACATTTTATGCCTTATTGTTTTGGAAAATATCACATTCTTTTGTAAATTACTGAATACCAAATGCCATTATCAACCAACAAAAGTTGAGGAGACATTCCTATGATTTTTGTGCAAACCCACATGACTCACCAAGGGACATATAAATATTGAGATGAGTTCCAAACAAAAAATGATGGTATGTTAAAGGTTATGGAGCCCTTATTGGTATTCCATGGCTAGTGCCAATGCCAACAAGTGTCAAATCATCCTAGGTGAGGTGCACTAATCTATGCCAATGGGTTTATTAGGGATTCCATCAAGGAATGTTGGGAAGCGTCATGTATTTCCCTGCAAAGTTACCATTGGAAAAACAACACAAAGCTGCATTACATACAATACCTAGGAAACGCCAATTTTCTTTATACCAAACTAAATTAACCACAAAAAACTTGGATGTAGATGTTGAATATATAATGTTATACTTAAAATTTGCTAATACTGTTCATCCAAGGAAACAAAAAATAAAACTACTAAGCATGTATATTGTTGCCATCTCAATAAAAAAGACATTTTAAACCTAGTTGATGGGACCAAGGGACTAAGAAAGAGAATTAAAAAAATACATTTATATCCTAAAGTTGATCAAAGAAATCAAATGGTACTGCTAAATACATGATATGTTATATCCCATAAGTGGTTTAGACATTTGCAAGCTAAATACCAAAAAAAGGAAAAAATGCATTTAACGAAGAGTTTTAGTTGCAAAAGTATAGCATATATGCTTGGTATTGGATGCTTCTTGCATCAAAGTCATCAACAAATAAGGGTTGTTCTAGTAATGGCAAGATTTATATAAGTATCAACAGGATATGGTTTATAAAGGTTAGTTTAAACTCTATACTAAACAACAATCATAATAACATGCATAAGAAGCATTATCATAAACTTTCAACAAGAATGTTGATTACAACAATTTTACTTCACACCCCTTAGAAATAGTTATGCACCATTCACTAACCTGAATGAACCTATTTTTAATGATAAGGTTTGAAGTGACTTGCATCCATTTTCAAGGTGGACAAGTGTTGTGCCAGTCAAGAGAGAAAGGGCCAAGATAAGAGCATTCGGTGCACAACACAGAACACCTATTGATTTTAGGGAACCATCAATCAACTTTCTACATTGCAATTATCTAGTGATCAACAAACACCCTCAATAACATAGGTATCAAACTAATGTAAGCACGAGATGTGCTCTGAAAGATATTCCACTATCCAAGTTATTTGAACTTAATTAATTTAAAACACTAAAGAAATTGAACTACTTAGCCACAACCAAATAGAGAAATCTCTTTCAAGTTACATCCTAGATAAGTGAGCAATTCACTAACAAACTCATCGGTGACACCTATTATCCCTGCCATTTATAGCCCTTCCAATTTTTGCATTTTTTTAATGCAGGAAGAATCTTGAAGGCTTCTAGTTGCTAGCATGACTCCATAAACAATTCCTTAATTACTGGTGCCAAATTATCTCCATTAGGATTCATGCCATATAATTTTTAAGGTCATTTATATGTCGTTACAGTCATTTCGATGATAATAGAGTCGTTTAGATGTCATTACAGAAATTTAGGTGCCATTAGAATCAATTAGGATCCAAAAGTGACACCACATGCATAATCATCATTGACATCCACATCGTCATCATCATCATACAATAAATCAACATCATTGTCTTCGTCATAGTCATCATCAATGTCATCACCAATATAATTGTGATAATAATGAGCAAGGAGCCCTACTACCTCATAAGAATGGATGATATAGTATTATACTTATCAAATGATATCCATATGCTCCATCATAATTATCGTAATGCATCATCATCATGTTGTTAGGGCCAATCAGATTCCATTAGGGTCTATCAAATGTTGTTGGGGACACTCAAATTCCATTAGAGAAATTTAGGTGACATTAAGATAATTTACCCCTCATTAGGATTAATCAAGATCCAAAAGTGCCATGATTACGACCATTTAGGTGCCACTATGATAATTCAAAATCCAAAAGTGTAACGTCCCGGTTTTGACCCCATTTGCATGATGTATATAATGTAATTAATCGTGGTGAGGAGCTAAGGGCAAAAGCCCCACCATTGATTTGGTTGTGAATGTTTCGGTAATGGGGATAGTTGCCAATGGTATGTCATGCTATCCGGCACCTTATAATTTGACATCATGTAAATATGCACATCAATTAAAATAAACCACATCCAACTACGGCAGTGCAACGTTGAATGAAAAGGGCATGGTTCCGAAGGATAAGGGGTGGGGGATGTCAAACCTTGGTCTATGGGGGAAAAACCCATGTGTTGCCACCTTGTTGATTTTCCATCTTCCCTCTTCAACCTCTTCAATGTCTTGTTTTGGGTAGTTGAGGTAGTTATTGCTGAGTAGTGGTGATTGTGGCAAGACTGTCAATCCTTGCCCACGCACCCACTCCACCCACGACTGCATTCACTCTCCACTCCCTCCACTACTAGGCATTCTCATCATGTTTGTTAGTCCTCCTCATGTAGAGCCGTTGTCTGTTCATCTTCCTCACACGGAGAAAAAGTCTGTTCATCCGTGCGCATGAGGGAGTTGTTCACGCTCACAAGGGACGTGTAGGTGGAGGTTAGTTCGTCTTCCTCATGCATTAGTCACGGTTCTTCTTGGTTGTGCATGCAGCAAGCAGGTGAAACGGCCTCAAGGGGCCCGATTTCTGCTAGTATGTGAATGACCATGGCTTTAATCCATGATTTATGCTTGCTGTTGGTTTCACCTGCGTAACTGGGTCGTTGTTGTTCTTCCCACGATGTTTGGTGTTGTTGAGAGTCCAACGTCCTTCTTCCATTTCGGACTGTGCATGTGTGTTCCCTTCTTCCATTGTGGGACTGTTGTCTTTCCCACATTGTGGTTGGCCGTTGATTGCCACCTCTGTGTCTGAGTTTCCCATGGCTATGCTGGGAATGCTGTTTATTATCCATTGTGGACTGTGGATTGTTGTCGTCTTCATTATGAAGTTGGGTTGCTGAAGTACCCTAGTTTGGGTGCAGTTGCTAAGTTGTTTTGGCCACACTAGGGCCAAGAACAACTCTGAGTTGTCTTGTGGCTTGAGCTGTGGATCATCTTTGGTTTGGGACTGTTCCTGATTGTCTTCGCCTTCTTCACAGGGTTGTGAAGGGATTGTGTTGCTGCGGTAGGCAGTGGTTGGTCTTCGGACTGTGCTGGCTGGCCGATCATTGAAGGCCTGGTAAACCTAGTGGTGTTGGTTTGGCTGATTGTATCCCTCGGCTATGTGTAAGCCTGTGTTGACCCTTATCCTTGGATGAATCATGCCCAGCTCGAGGGTGGCAGTGTTTCTAAGAGATTGATGAGCACGTTGGCCTATGGTTGGGTGGAACATTGCAGTGACGTAGCTGGTTGCGGGACGAGTTCTTCATCAAAATATAAGTGCTGCTGTTATCCCATCTCTGCAAATTATATCTATTGTTTATGAACTATGATGAACATGTGAATGCTAGAATGTGTGTTGCTTCCGCTGAATGTTGATTCATTCTACATCTGTGTATGCTTTTATGTTTATGCATCTTAGTATGCATTAGGTAAGTTTTCAATTTCAGCATTGATTTATCCCTGTTTATGTTCATGGGGTTGTTTGCCCGGCTATATGTGGTGTTCGTCGCGTCCTCTTCACCGGTGTAAGGGTCGGGGACGTGACAGAGTGGTATCAAAGCGAAGGTTGCAACAATGGGCCTCTATGGGCCATGAAGGATGCAGTGACAGAAGCATAATTGCCTTCTGCCCAGCATAGATCAGAAATTGAGATGGCAACAAATTTCCAAAGTTTCCTAAGTGTTGAACAGTCGGAAGAGCTAGTGGAAAGCTCCTCCGTAACGGCGAAAGGAGAAGTCGAAAGGCCATCCGACAAGGCACAGCAGTGGAAAGGAATTTTGAAAATTTTCTTTAAGTGTTTGAGCCATCGAAACACTTAGTGGAATTGACTTCCACTGTGGCGGAAGGATTAGTGGAACGGACTTCCGCCGTAGAGGAAGAGTTAGGCGGGAGCATGCCGACGGAGAGCAGTTTGAAAGAAAATCGCGGAAAATCGCCTAAGTGTTCGAAGTTTGTCGAAAGAATTTAGCTGTTCAGGTGTCCGTCGTTACAGAATTCTAAACGACTAGGCGTCCGACGAGAAAGTCCTCTGATCGCCAATGCTGTCAAGAAGGTTTAAGGCTTGAAATCGTTGACTATCGGAGGAAGAAAGTGCTCATGCGCCCGCTGTTGCAGCATCCAAAATAACTAAGTCTTCCGACAAGAAAAACTGCCGCCAGAAGAAGATAGGGTTCTGCATTCCGCCATTGTGGATGGAGAAACAACTAGACGTTCGATGGGTAAGTTCTCTGACTGCGGACGCCGCAAGAAAATTAAGTTCAAAAATTTTCGAAGTATAGAAAGTCGTCGATCATCAAAAGAAGAAAGTTCTTCAAACATCCACCATTGCAAAAGACAAAGGCACTAGGCTTCCGATGTGGAAAGGACGTTGACGCCGGAAGTTGAAATTTTTCTAAGTAAACAGTCGTCAATCGAAAGAAATAGTTGTTTGGTGTGCCGCCGTTGCGGAAGCCAAAGTCACTAGACTTCCGATGAGGAAAGACTTCCGATGCCGGTCAAAGAATTAGTTCATCGATCGGAAGAAGATAGAGGTTTGATGTTCCGCCATTGCAGCTGCGGAAGAGATTAAGTCACCGACAGATAGAATAAAGCTGAGCCGATCCAGCGGCGGAAGAAAGAAAAAAAAAAGTTTAAGGAAGAGGAACCGCTGTTGCGGCTGTTTAGTGAATTGTCCTTCCGATGAGAAGTACACCCGACCACCAATGAACTGCAGAAGAGGTTAGCAGTTTGAGCAGCCGATACGTCGGCTCAATTAGCGGTTTGGACTTCCGATGCCGTCGAAAAAATTTAGTGGTTCCGGTCGCCAACATAGCGGAAGAAATAGTGGTTCGGATCGCCGAAACAATGGAGAAGCTAGTAGTTTGGGGATCTGAAATGGCAGAAAATGTTAGCTGTTTTGACAGCCGATACGTCGAAAGACTAGAGGAAACAAGATCCGATTCTGCAAAGGAAAAATTTGAGTTTTTCAAATGGGATTTTCCAACAGATTTCGACTATGTTTTTCAGCATGACTTTTCAGCTATCTTTCATTGGATTTACAAGTGGCTGAAGTTGGCACCCAGTCCAAATGCAGCTGTGTGTAAAATGCAAAGATTTGGTGAAAGTCTTCATTTTTAGAAGAGGCGTGGTTTTCACATCCGATATCGGAATGAAGCATGCAGATAGGCGTTGGAAAGCTTATCCAGTAAGGAATAAGGGTAAGACACCAGAATCTAAGCATGAATCAGCAAAGTGCTAGTGATGGCCGCTGTTACCAAATGGACAAATCTGGACAATTGCATGCCCAAAAATAGCAAGGACTATGAATTCAACCAGCTGCTGTGTGGAAAAGGAGTTCCATGCCAGGATGAAAGACTTGAAAAGGGACGTTTTCCTTAAAACCCTATCTTGCTAACTATGTTGCATTTCCTAATTTTTATGCATGAAATGCATGAGGATATGTATTGGATGTTGGTAAGAATATTGGGGAATATATATTTATAATGAACCACTAATGATAATCATTGCTTTGATGTTGGCATTAGTGGAAAAACCAACGACGACATGGACCTAGCTGAATATGTTGCTGATGCTGATGGAATGTGACCAGCAACCCTCTGAAGAAAGGGATAAGCCAACAAGTCCATAACAAAATTTGGTGAGCAAATTCTGCAATCTCCTGCAAGGACCAACCAAATTGGTCATGTCAAGGGTGTAAGTATGACCCATGCAGGTAAGAGTTTGCTTATAACAAATTCCATGGAGTGGTAAAGGTAAGAGACCTCATACCATGTGGATGTTGGAATATAGAAAGGTGTCATGCCTATATATGTTGATGATATTGATTATAGTGATGCATCCTCTATGAAGTGGACATGGTTAGGCCATGCATGGTATGTTGAATGCATAGACATGAATGCATGTGATATTATGAATGACTAATGACTGAAATGATAAATTGATGACAATTCAGGAACCATTTCAAAGGTTGTTATGAATGCAGGATAGTCATGATCAATTGGCCGCCAAAAATGCTCTATGGAAGAGCAAGGTGGTATGAATGATACACTGTGAAGTAAGGAGTATCTAAACACTTCATTTAATTGCATGAATGATGTGATTATACCTTGCAATGTTAGTACAATAATGATTGCATGAAGTAAATAAGTTTTGGTAATATTGATGTGACTAACAGTTGGAAGTATTGAATTTTATAAATTCTGAAAATGCTCAGGTGATGGTTGTAGCAATGAAAAGGTTATATGCATCCAGACTTACCAAGTGTTTGGTGGATTGAAACTCATGTTTCAGGTAGATTATTTCGAGCATGGCGGTGAGAGGTAAGACCCTAACCAATGCTAGAATCTACCATGTGAAAGAAGAATCTCATGGTTGTAAAAATAGTTGGTATGCATAATAGGTTGTTAAATTCGAATTGTGAATTTCAGATTTGAGAAATTGCTGACAACTACTAGCCACTATTGGCTTGCATAGGATTGTGCTTGGTTGATTGAAGCTTAAGTTTCAGGTAGATTATTTCAAGCATGGCAGTGAGAGGTAAGACCCTGACCAATGCTAGAATCTACCATGTGAAAGAACCAAACCTTGTAAGAAGAGTCTCATGGTTGTGAAAATAGTTGGTCTGCATAATGGGTTGTTAAATTTGAATTATGAATTTCAGATTTAAGAAATTGCTGACAACTACTAGTCACTATTGGCTTGCATAAGCTTGTGTTTGGTTGATTGAAGCTCATGTTTCAAGTAGATTATTTCAAGCATGGCAGTGAGAGGTAAGCCCCTGACCACTGCCAGAATCTACCATACTGTATGCATAATAGGTTATTAAAAATTCGAATTGTGAATTTCCAATTTGAGAAATTGCTGACGACTACTGATCACTGTTGGCTTGTGTAAGATTGTGTCGGGAGGGACGCATGGTAAGTTGGTATTCATGTTATGATAGTAAGCATAAAATTATAATGGGCATAGTAATGCTACTTACAGGAGACCCACAATTGAGCAAGTCAATTTCTGTAGTAGATAGAAATGCAAATTCTTATTGAATTTGATTGCTAATGTCATTGCTTGGTTATGGAACGATCAATTTGGATTGTAGTATCAAGTAATGATTGACTGTTTGGCTATTTGATGAATGTGTCAGGGGTACACACTGCAGGAAGACCATGTGTGATAGCCTGCAGAAGCCAAAATTCATGGGAAGGTTTTCCCTTATCTTGGAAATGGGTTTCGGGTGAAACGCCATTGGACATTTTGAAAATGTCTCATTTGCACTGCATATTTGGTGATAACATGAGTGAGATGGTATGGGTTATGTCGGTAAGACATGTGTGAATGTGAAATGTAAAAAGGAGTTGGGATGGTAAACTGAGGGACTGTTAACTCAGGGAAGGAGCCTCCACTCCTCCTTAACAAAGGCATACTGTGACGACAAATGGATAAGTGTTCGGTGACCCTTACTAAGAATATGCATGTTTAATTATTAAATTCCATATGCAGAACATGTTTTGGTTTTATTTCCATGATGACCGATTGCTTGAGTAGGAATAGGGCCTACATGGCACACGCCGGAAAAGAGTGCACACTTTCTCAATGTTGAGCCTTGAAAGGGTTTTCAATATTGATTACACCCTAGGGAGTGGATGCACTCCTGGTGTCTCAATATTTGATAGTGAATGATATGAAAAGTGACTACAGTTTTAGAGCAATAATGCTGATGAGTTTGCTTGTGTTAACCAGATAAAGGTAAAGGTAAAGGTAAGTGGTTGTTGTGAGGGGTTGCGAGGTAAGGGTTATTGTTGATATAAGTGTATGTTGGTATAAGTGTATTGTTGATATAAGTGTATGTTGGTATAATTGTATGGTTTATATAAGTGTATGTTGGGCTGTTATATGCCTAGGGATCCATAGTAGATCCTAGACCTGGAAATGGTCATGGTAAAGTTCCAAGCCCAGTCGACATGAGGATGTACTGGCTAGACATTAATTATTTGATGTTGTGGAGCAGCCGACGTGCTGACCTAACATCTAAGTCCATAGGCGATCCCAAGGCTTGCAAAGCGAAGCAGGATCCTGTGGACGAACGAGGAAACACACACTACAGATAAGTATTGGATTATTTTGCTTATGAATATACTTGTGTATGTGATTGGTTATGATGTTTTAAGCTCTTGTTCTAGAGATAAAACTGATGAGAATAAACTAAACATGTGAATGTATTCAATGTTTGGATATAGGTATCGCTGGAGGCGAGGACTATGAGAGCATCCTAGAGGTGCATGTGGACATGTGACTGTCCAGGAAAGCTCGGAATGAGCGGTAATGAAAAAGGTGCTAGTAAGACGGGGGAGTCCTAGCAGTTGAGACAAACAATGTGGAGAGACTCCATGGTTTAGGGGTCTGGAATAGACCAAAAAAACACTAAGTGTCATGACCAAGAGAGATTGGTCCATCATTCACAGTGAAGTGAAAAGCCACAGTGATGGTGCGGGTTCCAGGATGGAACAAAGCAAAGAGGGGAAAAACTCTTACTGCTCTCTCTTTCCTTTTTTATTATATATATATATATATATATATAGGTTTATGCATTGTGAAAACAAAAGATTGTTGAATGCATGTATGATTGAGAATGAAATGTGTGTATTTGCTTAAGTAAATTTATGAATGCTGGAATAGTTAATTCCCTGCCCAGGAATGGACATGAATGAGCTCATGTGCCTGTTGGGAAGGCATGAAAGATATGGAAGCCTCATTAATGAGACTTGGACTGTCATGCCAATTGGGGAAATTAATTGACTGATTTTAATGTCTATATTATGCTTGGTCTGATAGAATTTCAATGGTGCATTTCACAGGTGAGAAAAGTGAAACTAGGTGGTGCACATTGATCATGGCAGTAGATCAAAAGTTGTTGGACTTGGCTAGAAGTCTCCTTAAAATGATTGCCAAGACCCAAGAGAACCTTGGGGAGATGCTCAAGATACAGAGAAACCAGAGCGAAATGAACCACCAAATTTTGCAAGACTCTATTGGTTTGCAAAGGGAGGTGAAAAGCCTTCTGGGAGCAATCGGCAAAGGAAAGGAAGGTGGATCACCAATGGGACAATCGTCCAAGGGACCCGATAAGAAACTGTCCAGGCATGAAGACTCAAAGGAAATTGAGCAGGTAAAGATGAAGTAGCCAATGAAATGCTAGAGATGCGGAGGACATCATTTACGCCGGGACTGCCCAACGAGGGAACATGATGAGGGCAATAGCCGCAAAGTTCCTAGATTTCAGGATCAGCTGGAAGCTGAGAACTAGCAGGGGAAGTCCATGGAAGCCGAGGGGCTTGGTCGTGAATGTTCAAAGTAGATGATTGAACGTGGGCCAGATCTGCAAATTTTGAAATTTTGATGTGCAATTGTATATGTATTCTATATATGTAATGGAACACCGAGGACGGTGTTATTCCAAGGGGGAGGGGAATGTAACGTCCCGGTTTTGACCCCGTTTGCATGATGTATATAATGTAATTAATTGTGGTGAGGAGCTAAGGGCAAAAGCCCCACCATCGATTTGGTTGTGAATGTTTCGGCAATGGGGATAGTTGCCGATGGTATGTCGTGCTATCCGGCACCTTATAATTTGACATCATGTAAATACGCAAATCAATTAAAATAAACCACAACCAGCTACGGCAGTGCAATGTTGAATGAAAAGGGCATGGTTCCAAAGGATAAGGGGTGGGGGATGTCAAACCTTGGTCTATGGGGGGAAAACCCATGTGTTGCCACCTTGTTGATTTTCCATCTTCCCTCTTCAACCTCTTCAATGTCTTGTTTTGGGTAGTTGAGGTAGTTATTGCTGAGTGGTGGTGATTGAGGTAGGACTGTCAGCCCTTGCCCACGCGCCCACTCCACCCACGACTGCATTCACTCTCCACTCCCTCCACTGCTAGGCATTCTCGCTGTGTCTGTTCGTCCTCCTCACGTAGAGCCATTGTCTATTCATCTTCCTCACATGGAGAAAAAGTCTGTTCATCCACGCGCATGAGGGAGTTGTTCACGCTCACAAGGGACGTGCAAGTGGAGGTTAGTTCGTCTTCCTCATGCACCAGTCGCGGTTCTTCTTGGTTGTGCATGCAGCGAGCAAGTGAAACGGCCTCAAGGGGCCCGATTTCTGCTGGTATGTGAATGATCGTGGCTTTAATCCATGATTTCTGCTTACTGTTGGTTTCACCCACATAATTGGGTCATTGTTGTTCTTCCCATGATGTTTGGTGCTGTTGAGAGTCCAACATCCTTCTTCCATTTTGGATTGTGCATGTGTGTTCCCTTCTTTCGTTGTGGGACTGTTGTCTTTCCCATGTTGTGGTTGGCCGTTGATTGCCACCTCTGTGTCTGAGTTTCCCATGGCTATGCTGGGAATGTTGTTTATTATCCATTGTGGACTGTGGATTATTTTCATCTTCACTGTGAAGTTGGGTTGCTAAAGTACCCTGGTTTGGGTGCTGTTGCTAAGTTGTTTTGGCCACACTAGGGCCAAGAATAACTCTGAGTTGTCTTGTGGCTTGAGCTGTGGATCATCTTTGGTTTGGGACTGTTCCCGGTTGTCTTCACCTTCTTCACATGGTTGTGAAGGGATTGTGTTGTTGCAGTAGGCAGTGGTTGGTCTTTGGACTGTGCTGGCTGGCCGATCGTTGAAGGCCTGGTAAACCCAGCGGTGTTGGTTTGGCTGATTGTATCCCTCGGACATGTGTAAGCCTGCGTTGACCCTTATCCTTGGAGGAATCATGCCCAGATCGGGGGTGGCAGTGTTGCTGAGAGATTGATGAGCACGCTGTCCTATGGTTGGGTGGAACGTTGCAGTGACGTAGCTGGTTGCGGGACGAGTTCTTCATTAAAAGATAAGTGCTGTTGTTATCCCATCTCTGCAAATTATATCTATTGTTTATGAACTATGATGAACATGTGAATGCTGGAATGTGTGTTGCTTCCACTGAATGTTGATTCATTCTGCATCTATGTATGCTTTTATGTTTATGCATCTTAGTATGCATTAGGTAAGTTTTCAATTTCAGCATTGATTTATCCTTTTTTAGGTTCATGGGGCTGTTTTCCCGGCTGTATGTGGTGTTCGCCGCGTCCTCTTTACCGGGGTAAGGGTCGGGGACGTGACAAAAAGTACTATCACCTGAATCATGATCATTGACATTGACATTAATATATTTGGCATTATGTTGGACATTTTCTGAACACAATTCCTAGCTCTAAACCTAGTGCAATTCCTAGCGTGGTTCCTTTCAAAAAAATTGGCATTATTCCAGGTGCTATACCTGGCTCTATACCTGGCACTATGTTGGATGTTTTTCCTGCCAAAATTCATGGTACAATTCATGTTGTTAACCCTAGATTAATATATGGTGATATGTTATTTAGGATGTTTTTTTGGAGGCTATTTTGGGCGTTATATGGGATTTTTTTTTTACGTTAATTGGGATTCTAGTTGGGATGATAATTGTGATGCTAATTGGGATGCTAATAGGAAGGTTAATTGGGATGTTAATTAGATTCCACATTAGATCCAACTTTTAAAACATGACACTAATTGAGATGCTAATTGAGACGCTACTTGGGATGCTAATTGGGATGCTAATTTGGACGCTAAGTGGGATGCTAATGGGGACGCTAATTGGGATGCTAATTTGAGTCCAAAATAGCACCTAATGTTTAAAAGGGACACAAATAATGCCATTAAAAGCGTCATCCCATGTACAAGCGTCCACTTTGTCCAAAAAATGATGAAAATACACTAAAAGTGATAGTGGATTCTAAAAAGGAAGCTAAAAGAGACACTAATGATAGGCTTTTGTTGTAGTGTTGGGTTACTTTTTACTTAGGATGCCCTTTTGTCTTGTTTATCCCTTGCATACCCTTAGCGGACTCATAATAAGTTAACAAAAGTAGGCCAACACAAAACTTCATCACCTGTAAGAAGTTCATAGTATTTTTGGTTTATCTCGAGAGCTTAGTAAGACATGGAAGCCATCCTCCTAACTTCATAAGAAATTTAACAAGTAAATATATAACATAACCATCAAGCACAACAACTTTAACCAATAGAAATAAAAATGACATTCTTTCATAAACTTGATGACAATAAAAGTAGTGTTGTCGCAATAATAAGTCGCAGCATAATATTATCGTAAAAATACATGTATGTTAAATGGATAAAAGACTAGACATCATTTAAAGATCATATGATTTTAGTTATTCTTTTGTTGCAGTTAGACCTAAATCACATTTTATTGTGTCGTAACTATATCCTTTATGTTAAAAGCAAACTGAGATATTGTATGGATTCTTTTATCCTTTATAAATTACAGTTAGACCATTACTTAAAAAAAAATTATTTACGGAATTTGGAGATGTTACAGCCACCTTTAAGATGGATCTTGATGCTTGGTAGAGCCACCTTTAAGATGGATCTATAGTGGTTTTTAATCAAGTAATAAGTCAAGACTCTGTTACTTTCCTTTATGCTCAAAATATTTATATGAAGAGTTAGAGTCCCTATTCCTGTGTTTAAATCATTTGCTCAATCTTATATGAAACAATTATTCAATGTAAGACAATATTTGATGCATATGACTAGCTTGTGGCATCTTAGAATAACTTCTATAAATATAAACTCTCTTTACCTCTCTTATGTTAATCAACTTTGACATTTTGAATCCATTAAGATTACATAAATGTGTTCTTAGTTTTATTTTCACTAAAAAATTCCATTCAACTTATAAAAGTGTCTTCCCATTATATAGAAGCTCATTTTCCTAAGAAACAAGAAGTAGGATATTTATTTTGCCAAAGCTCTTAGGCTTTCACATGACTCCCCTTATTTTCACAAGTACAAAAGCACATAACGACAAGCATGCCATTAAGAAATTTGAACCTTGATGGAGATGTCAACACAACCCACTTTTACTAACACAATTAAGCACAAGTTAACATGTTTTTAGTTATTTCAATAACGTGCTATATTTTATGCATTTTCTTCTATTTATTGGTGTTTCTTATGTATGCCCTAATTCTTTAATAGAGTTAGAAATAAGGTTAATCTTCATATAAAGTTAAACATTTCTTTTCCATTACAGTTTGAAGTTAGAGTTGTAGTTATTTATCATAAATTTTAGATTTCTTGATTTTTTGTATTTTTTTATTTTAGAATCTTACATTTCGTTTTTTTATTTTTTTTTTAAATTTAAGTCAAAATACCACAATGATAATGATAATGATCATCATTTTTTACTTTTAAAAAAGATTATGATAATAATAATATGACGCTTCATATTTGTCATTTTTTTCAACTTAAGTTCATAAATAGAGTGAACAACTACCAAACTTTAGATTAAAATTTTTTTATATATATATAATATTATTTTACAAAATCGACATCAAAAATAAGTATTGGTGTAAACGTGGCCTGCAATGCTCAAAATTGGGACTTAGTGGAAAATAGTTGGAACTTAGTGGAAAGTGGAGCACCGACACTTTTGGGTTGGACCACTTTGTCGGATTACAAACACGGTACACCATCTTCACTTCCTTCGGCTACATGTGATATCTCAATGTACATTTTGTCTGTTATTTGAACATGTGTCGAGTTGTATGCCATGGGTGTCCACCCTACAAATAAACAATTATATTTTGTTAATGATGGGCCACCAAGAACACTACTTTAAAGTAGATGTAGCATGCACTTTACAGTTGGACATGTCCTTTCCCTTCCTTTTACTGTATGCAATTACACGCTCTTTTCCTATAAGTTGCAGTGAAGAGTTTCAACTTTAACGTCTACATAAATCTTTGCACTCCATATAAATTCATTTTTACAATTTCTGCGATTACCACAGTTCCTTTGTAAACTTTTCCATTTCAATTGGTAAAGTGTTGGGTAAA
>LPNX011018190.1:325003-339901 GCA_001517045.1 Pseudotsuga menziesii
AAAATGTTGGATAATCCCCAACAGTGTAGCAACATTAAATTCTTTGTTTAGGCGCAGATAGCTTTTGCATCTTTTCTCATATCTGCAGTTGGCTGCAGTCCACGTAGTTGTTTCTCTCGATCAAAATTGGTGTGTTCTCATCCACCAATTCCATGCCCCTTCAAAAACTATAGGACGAATGAGGGATCTATAAAGCCTCTACATCAGTATTTTGATTTCAAACTTTTCTTCCCAACTCCTCCCATTCCGGCCTTTGATATCACCATGTTGGGAATTATTTCTTCGACATCCATGAGAGGGGAAATAATGACGCTCACAGGTCCAGTTTTTATGCACATAAAAACCCATAAATGAGGTCCAAATGATATTTTCCTCAGTAGGAGGCCCTATTTATTGAATAAGTCTCAAAAAATGTTATTATGAGTTCAGGATTCTCATGATGTAGTATATCTATATCTTGGGATTAATGTGATTTGTGTATAATTCCCTCATCTCTTGGAGGTCGTGAAAGGTCACTTTAACGTATCGAAATATCTTAATGTCATGATAACGATGCCCCTCTCTGCTATAGCATCGTCATATTAATCGCAAAATTGATTGTTAGCCTCACTTATCATCAGCCTCAAGTGATCTCATGGTGGGTGGACTTGGCATTTGTCACTTCATCGATCCCTTCTTAATGATGGTATCAATATGCCCTTGTTTTGAGTACCCTACCTCCTTACCATACTGCATATAAAGAGTATACTCATCTTATGTTTCTTAATAATTATAGTGATCGCCATTATCGAGCATCGAAAACAACAAATATTTCGATTCCGGGATGCGATCTATGCCGTCCATTTTCATTTATCTTAAAACTTTATTTCCAGCACCATCTTAAACCTTTATTTTCATTTTCATTTATCTTAAACCTTTATTTCCAGCTTTCCACCTTCCACTTTCCACAGGCGAAACTCAAATTACGACGTAGTGATTGGTTCATTTTCCTCTTTCTGCTTTCTACCTTCGGCATTCTACGGGCAGACTTCAGGAAGCAAAATCCGTAAAACACTTTACCTTCACATTTGGATTTCCGATTTCTGCCTTCCACCTTCCACCTTCTGCATTCCGCGGGAGGATTCTGGTGTGCGTAAATCCGAAAATACTTACCTTTATCCTTTGTCTTCCCACTTTCTGATTTCCACCTTCCACCTTCCGCATTCCACGGGTGGATTTTGAGGTGTGGAAACACTTAAGTCAGATGCATTCTGACTCTATAACCAAGCTTCTAGCCTCCATGAACTTAAGCAAAATGCATTGATCCAAAAGCATATGCAGATGTAAAATGCAGGAAACATAACAACAAGAAACTCTACTTGAATTTTTAGCAATCATTCAACACAATCATAATAATTCTTAAACAAATACATTGTAGAATTTATAGAGAATATTTATCTTGAATATGAAGCTTTCCCGCAACTAGCTATGTCGCTACAACATTCCACCCAACCATAGGCCAGTTGTGGTCATCAATATCTCAACTACCACCCCCGAGTTGGGCATGATTTCTACAAGGAACTAGGGAACATCAAGCTCACACATAGCTAGAACACATCAAAATAAAGCCAATCCAACCTTCAGTTGGGTTTATCATACTACTCAGACACACATGGCCAAAATGCACATCAAGACTCATCCAAGCCAACTAATAGTTGGGTTTATCAGGCTGTTCAGTCAAGCCAATCTATGATTAGGTTTATCAGACTTCTAAGGCAGTGGAAGGGAAGAAATGCTAAGCTAGTGAGCTCATTCACAGGGATAGGGACACCTCCGCAAGATCTATTTGGTTTGGAATCCATAATACCTACACACCAACACAAGGAAGTATCCCCTTCTCTGCTACACAGTCCCTCGGGCCATACCTTCCCTTCCAGTGCTCTTTAGGGTGTGCATAGAAGATTAACCAGCCACTCTTATCTTTTGTGAGGTTCCTCTCTTCACTAGGTTTATCAAGCCAATTATGGGCCTCTTCAACTCCTAAGTATTGCATACAGTCTAGACCGAAACCAGGGTACACATAAAAGAAAATCACAAGGTGACATAAGAAAATAGGGTTCCAGTCTTTAACACAGACAAACGTGGTTCCCAACCACTCTATAATACAGAAAACTAATGTTCCATCCAAGGATAGATGAAGGTTCCATCCAAGGACTTCGTTGTATGCACAGATGCATGCATTGAGGGCCTAGGTGGAGTGTTAACGCAAGAAGGTCATGTAATAGCATATGAATCAATAAAGTTAAAAATAACTGAAAAGAATTATGCTACCTACGATTTAGAGGTCATTTCCGTAATACATGCCTTGAAAATGTGGCGCCACCATCTAATTGGTAGAATATTTTTATTAATGTATGATAGCATAAGTTTGAAATACTTGTTTGATCAACAAAATCTAAACGCAAGGCAAGCAATATGGTCAGCTTTCCTTAGAGAATATGATTTCGAGATCAAACATATAAAAGGAAAAGAGAATAAGGTGTTTGATTCCTTAAGCAAAAATGCAAATAGGAATTTTATATCCATTGTTCACATCTATAAAACAGAATTGGACTATAAGTTTGAAGGTGGAGTAAGAATGGATAAAAATTATCAAAATTTAAGAGAAAATGTTACAGAAAATTAATCTAAAAATATAAAAACAGATTTTAGTTTGAATGAAAAATATTTAATGTTGTATAAAAACAGATTATATGTACCAAATGTACCAAAAATTAAATTGTTGATCTTAAATGAAGTACATAAGAGTCCTTACTCAGGACATCTTGGTTACCAAAAGATGATAACACTGCTAAGAAAAGACTATTTCTGGACCAATATGAAAAATGAAGTGGTTGAATATATAGCTAGGTGTATAGAATGCTAGTAGGTTAAAGCTAAGCATCGACACCCAGCAGGCCTTTTGCAACAATTACCAATCCCAATTGGAAATGGAAAACTATCAACATTGATTTCATAACATGACTTCCTAGAAATCAAAAGAAAAATGATTTTGTGATGGCAGTGGTAGACAAACTTAGCAAGGCAACTCATTTTATACCTATTAAAACTACTTATAAGGTTTCTAATATTGCTGATATTTTTCTGAAGGAAATTTTTCATTTGCATGGAATTCCTAAGATCATAATTTCTGACAGGGATCCTAATTTTACTGGTAATTTCTCGAAGTCATTGCATAAAGGATTGGACACTAAATTAAATTTTAGTACTGCTTATCATCCGCAAACGAATGGGCAAACAAAAAGAGTAAATCAAGTTTTAGAAGATATGTTAAGGATGCATGTTAGGGATCATCAAAAGAAATGGGAAAAATAGATGCACTTAGTAGAGTTTGCCTATAACAATCATTATCAGGCTTCAACTAAACTTAGTCCTTTTGAAATATTGTATGGTAGGAAGTCTAATACTCCCATTTCGTGGAGTAATCCGGTTGACAGATTAATGTTAGGACCTAACTTCTTGAAAGAAATGGAACTAACAGTGAAACATGTACAAAGAAAACTGAAAATTGCACAGGACAGAAAAAAGATTCATGTAGACCTTAAAAAAACTCAGAAAGAATTCCAAGTAGGTGAGCATGTTTTGGTCAAGGTAAAACCCAGAAAAAACTCCTTTAAGTTGGGGAGTTGTGCTAAATTAGCACCTAAGTATTGTGGACCATTTGAAATATTTTCAATATTTGTACCAGTGGCTTAACAATTAGCTTTTCCACCTAATCTCAAAATACATAATGTATTTCATATTTCTATATGGAAAAAGTATGTACATGATGCTACTAATGTAATTGATTGGAATGTTTCCCAAGTTAAACCAGAAGGATATTTTTAGTTGGAACTAGATTGTATCCTCGACAAGAGAGAAATTTTTCTCTGGAATCACACCATTGGACAAGTAAAGGTGCAATGGAAGCACCTTAGTCCAGATGAAGCAACCTGGGAATTGGAGAGTCATATGTAGGAATCATATCCAATTTTGTTCCATGAAGACTCAGATGATATTTAAGCAACATCGAGGATGATGTTGAACTTAAGAGGAGGTGTGTGTAACCCACCTAGAAGTAAAAACATTTTTTATGTTGTGAAAATACATTACCTTAAAAGTTATTATAAAGTTTTATGTTGTTGACCAAGGATGGTCAAAGATGACTGTAATTGAATATTTTATTATTTCATAATTAAAAGAAGAGACGCCCATCCAAAGAGGAGTATTGAAGAGTGTTCACTCACCCACTAGGAGGAATGATCTAGTGTAGAAGGAAAAAATGACAAATGGCAGCAACAACATTCACTTTCTAGTTGATGCATGAGGCAACTTCCCTGAAATTTTGGTTATGATCCCAAGAAAGGAGGAATTGAGCAAGTGGCTCATTAAATTGTAAAACTGACCAAAAAACCTAGGAAAGCACATATATACCCATCGAATGAGAAGGGGATCACTACATTCTAGAGACTAGAACCTTGTGATTGCTGCAGAATGAAATGCTAGGCACACAAGAGGAATTCGATGAGGGGAAAGCTAAAGTGAGTTGCTAAAGTTTGACTACAAGTGTTACTGCTAAGTTACAGAGCGGAAAAAACAAGCTTTTACACAATATCTTCGTCCTGGTGGTTCAGTGAACAGGCTCGAGGGTCTTAAAGCAAGTAATATTGGCTTCATTTAGGGGACAGTTGGGAGGAACGATATTCTTTGGATGTTTGTCCACTTTGAAAGTTAACAAGTTCTATATTGTTCTGGTTTATTATCTTTAATTTGTTTTCTGTTTATTTTTAAAGGATTTATGAATGAAGAAATTTTCCAAAAACATTATTTGGTTTCGAAATAAAATATGAAAGTTTTTATTCCTGTAAATTATAAGTTAACAGGGATTCTACTACTTAAACAGTTTTTCATAGCAAAAATGGTAGACTATCTTTTATTATTATTTAGAAACGGTATTATATTATATATAGCTTCATCTAATGTTAAGTATTCTACATAATTAGTAAATGATTAGCATTTCTTTAGTGTTCTTATACATTCATACAGAATTAAACAAGAGGTTTAACAGATATATCATCATTTTTAACCAAATTACGAATTCTTTTTATAGTTAGGGCTTGCCATAGTTAAGCACAGTAAATCCCTAAATGAAAATTTATAGCCAACCAAAGAAACAATAGATTTAGAGTTAAAAACACTATGGCTTCCAGCTGAGTGTTTGAGACCCATAAAAATAAAATACATATGAATACTAATAATTACCTAGTATCAATTTCATATAGCCGAAAGGCTTAATGTTTTCATAATTTACTCAAGTATCAATTTCACACAGCCGAAAAGCTTATTGTTTTAATAATTACCCACTATCAATTTCACATAGTCGAAAGGCTTATTGTTTTAATAATTACCCAATATCAAATTTCACACAACTGAGAAGCTTATTGTTTACAAAATAAAAATGATTTAGGGTTAAACACTTTAAATTAATGAAATAGCACCTTCGAATCTAACCGTAAAATCAAAAAAAATTCCCTATCTAAGACAGGTTGAGGTTTCGAGGCCTGTAAAGTATTTTTTCCATGAATTTATTCGATATCTGAAACCTACAGTGAAGGAAATGCTGGCATCCTAACTCATCATCAACACGAAACATCGTTAAATTTTCAAAAACCAAAATGGAAACCTTTTAACAAAAGCTTATACGCAGTAGTCGTAACCAAGTAAACATTTTCATTTCACATATTAATAAAAAAATAAACAATATACAAAGTAGCACTAATAAATAGAGTAGTGCTAATAAACAATATACATAGTAGTGCTTACAAATAATATATCAATTACAGAGTAGAACCGAGAGCAAATCGAGGGATTAAACCAAGATAGGAGCGAAAAATCACAGAGACTGTATTTCTTTAAACTTTGAATTTACAATAAGAGTTTTCAATAAAGAAACCGTAATACAACTTCCCACGCAGACTCCATGATCTGTAACCAAAAAATGGATTTAAAAAATTTAAACCCTATCATAGTCTGTAGGATTATAAACAATCTTATATCTCTTCCATTAACGAGAGCCTTTACCAGCAAACAGAGGGGGCATGTTGAAACCCTTGTATCTCCCAAACGAAGACAAACCCAAAATCAAACTTTGTTCCATCTTTCATTCACACCATAGACCGTCAAGGACCATAGGGTTCCAAGGCTTATAGGTATTACCGAAACCTTTTTTACACCAGTTACCCTCGACCCGAGCTCTTTCAAGCCAAACATCAATCATCGAAACCTCCTTCCAAGAGAAAAATGGACAGAGGTTAAACTTTTGGCATTTCGACATTATAAAAAAAAATTACAGCAAACTGAAAAACTAATTTTTGTGAAGGAACAAATTACCCATTTGTGCGAAGGGCCGAAGCATGGAGTCGAAGACCATTGGAGTGGTGATGAAAACGTTGGAGTGTGAAGTTGGAGTCCGCAGAGTTGAGTGTTGAAAGAGCCGAGAGCCCTCGACTCTCCTCACAAATCATCAATGTAGATTAAACCAAAACCTTTGGCTTCCACTTAGGGTTTAACCCTTTTAGATTTTACTCCTTACAGTTGGATGGCACCATGAGCCCATTCACATGGGAACGTTAAATTCTCACCTACCTCCTTTTGGGTTAAAATTTGTTACCCACACTCTATAGTTGAGAGAGTGTACTCAATGTTTCCCTTAGTTTTTTTTTATGCCACCTTGATGTTTGTTACCTTAGGCTTGATAGTTGTTTTGGAGCGCAAGGGGAGGGGGGCTAATCCTTTCTTTGAAAACACCTGCAATAATACAAGGACTAAAAATTCATTAGCTTACATAAGCTATGCAAGACCTTTACCCTTGTAACCCTCGCATCTCTAACACACCTAGAATTGAAAAATAAATATTTTTATTTATTTCAGAAAAAAACATTATGTTAAATTTATTGTAAATTTTTTATGACCAAGTTGGTCAAGAATGACTGTAATTGAATATTTATTTATTTTAATTATTAAATAGAAGAGACACCTATCCAAAGGAGACTATTGAAATAGTGTTTGCAGATCCACTAGGAGAAATGAGCAGTTGTAGAAGGCTGGTTGACAAGTGGCAGCACTAGCATTTCACTTTCTAGTTGTTGTAGGAAGCAAAATCCCAAAAATTATGTTCATGTTCCCTGGGTGGGGGAATTGAGTAGGTGGCTCATTTAATTCCAAAGTTGGCCCAAATACCTAGGGAATATTATAAATACCATCAGATTGAGCATGAAGCTCACTACATTCTATTTCCAAGTTAATGAACCTTGTGATTGCTACAAAATTGAAAAGTCAAGCACACAAGGAATTTGATGAGGGGATTAACTAAAGTGGAATTTCTGAGTTAAGTCTCCTACTGAGTGCTAGGTTACAACAAGTTTTGTGTGTGCCATTATCCAGTGATCTTTGTCCTAGTGGTTCAGTGAACATGATGGGTATTTCATCTTGTGTGAGTAGTAAGCTCATGTAGGCACTCTCAACCACCCAACTATTCTTCGGTTTTGTTTAGCCTCCCCAATCCTATAAATTGAGGCCCTCTCATGTATTTTTATTTTTTAGGTTAATATATTATTTCTTCTATTATGTTGAGGATTATTTATGATCTAGGTTGATCCCCATATCTCTAAAGAATGAAATCCATAACATATCAAACGATTGGAAAATAATCAAATTCATGTTTAATCAATTATATGAAAAAACCATTGTTCTATCATGGAATCAATTAGAAATAAGGAATTCTCTCCAACTCAATGTCAAAGTAGCTTTTATAGACATCAATAGTACTTAAAGAAAATTATTTTCCTACCATTGACATCAAAATTCTTTACCTATATTTTTTAGAAAACACGCACACACATATATTCAAAAATACTATCGACCTTTCTTTGAGTCTTATAGTGTAAATGTTGATTATATAATAGGCAATATACACTGTTCTTAAACACTTTTATGTTTCAAATATATAAACTCTAATGTTGAAATTTGTTACAATAACTAAAAACTCACATACCATAATAATTAAAAATAAATTTCTCATTAATTAATAATAAATTTCTCATTAATTAATTTATAATCTATAATGTTAAAACTTAACAAAATAACTAAAACTTTTAGAAAATGATTTACCAAAATATAATTTTCTCCACTCTCATACCAAAGATATCTTACAATTAACTAAATTGCAAGTTTTATAAACCAAATTATTTAAGTGATTTACCATAATATATTGTTTCAAAATTTGAAAAGGTGAATGAGCAAGGAGACAAAGAGCCAAGACATTGAAGTTAAAACATATCATGATCGAACATACCAACATGAAGATTTGGACTATTATTGAGAAAAAATACCTAATAAAAATTGTGACCAATAACTATCACTAATGGTTATTTATTCTTTTATATTTACTTTTTTCCAACTTAAACTTTGGAAAAAAAAACCATATACAAAGGTTTTTGTGATCTATTTGTTTAACACGACAACCAAAATACAAAATAAAGACAATTTATTAACCATTAAAATTTTATTTTATTTGTTAAATTATCTTTTCATTTACAATTTAGTAACAAATGAGGTAACAACAAAAGCCCAATATTAAAATAATTTAATTTAAATATTCATAATTAATATTAAAAATTCAAATCTCTTCCCAATAACCCATAATTTAATATTTTATTTTATAAATTTTAACTTTTATTATTTTTCCTTTTACATAAGTTGCAGAGTGTGATTTGGCCATTACCAAGTTAGTAATAAGAAGAAAAAAAATGTTGTGTACATGAAAATAATTTATTAAGTTAATGGAAAATTTATTAAATTTAATACAATTTTACTTTTTCTTAATTGCATTGGAGAGATGCATTCTACAGTTTAGTATGGAAGAGATGTGTAACTATTTCTGTGCTTATCCTAGAGTTGACATATGTCCTTTATAAAGAACAATAAAATATTATTAAAAATAACATCCGTGCTCATCCTAGAGTTGACACATGTCTTTTATAAAGAACAATAAAATATTATTAAAAATAACATGTTGGATTAAATTAAATTTAAATTATTTAGAATTGCAAATATATAAAATAATATAAATTAGATAAACTAAAACCATAAACATTAGATTACACATTTTTTCAACACCTCCACCCTAAAAAAAGTTTACACCTATATTTGATTCCTCTAGGTGCTTGATAGATCCCCTTTTAGATGGATCTATACTGGTGATATTAAAAACATATTTCCCTATCATAATTTAACAATCTCTTCATGTTAAGAAAGAATGAAATTGTTTTACCTCCTACCTGTGTGTCAGTCTCCTCTTACGATGTTACTTCCAATCCACTGCTCCATATCATTGTTGTCGTTGATTCGATTTAGAATGGTAAACATAAAAGGAAAGTTTGGTCAAAGTCCATATTCCCGATCTATTAAAGTTTCCTCAAACTACATAATCATCCCAATATATTCATCAAAATTTTGGAATAATCTTTTGGCCAACAAGTGATCATAAAGTTTGGAATAATCTTTTGGCTAACCAGTGATGACCAAGTTTGATGCGGACAGGTGCTGCTTTCTCATTGAAACTTTGTTGCGTTTATATTTTCGTCACTTAATGAAGCATTTTCCCTTTTTTTTAGCCATGAGGTGTAGATCAGTTGGTCTTTGTGGGGTTTGGTCCCCATGAGGTCTCATCTTCAAACCTCATGGTGAGGGGTTGAGTTTGTGAGCCAAGTGATGGGGCTTCTCGCTAACCCGTTGGATGCCCAGGTTACTTTCCTTGCGGGAGGATCGTAGTATTCTCTTACGGGAGGTGATGTCGTCCTTTACTGCCTCATGCAACCACAATGATAGTTCTAGTTGTCGCGCGGCATGCATAACTAGTTCGGGTTTTATGCAATTTCATTATCGTAATGCGCCCACCTTTGCCGATTTTTTTTTTTTTAAGTACGTGAGCAAAAGTTTTGTTAATTAGTATTTCTTTGTATATATATATATATATATAAAGAATGTGCCATTCATAGTTTTTTCTAACATTTAAATTTGAGATAATTAATAAAGAATATGTCATTTTGATGTAGTGTTGGGATATATAATCTTTTAAATAATCTAAACTCTTTAAATAATAAAGAATTATATTCCAAATAAAAATAAAACATAGAAACTTTACATTAATAACATTAATTATAACAATATTAAAATTTCAACCTAAAAATGTGACACTTTTTGCATTATAATAATTAACTATAATATTTAAATAAATTAGGTTAAATGTTTAAAGTAAGATAGTTATGATTGAGAAAAAATGATAATAAAATGTTTGTAAAGTATTTTTATTAATACAAATAATTTTTTTTTAAAACACATAAAGAAAGTAATAATGGTATGCAATAAACAAATTATTAAAAAAATAAAAAAAATTATGGGAGAAAAAATTGAGAACTTTGAACAAAACTTAATCTAAGTTTAAGTTGAAAATATTTGAGAAGAATTAGGTGTTCTACAGGTAGTAGTGATGAAACATGGTGGGTCATAATGTTGAAATTTTAAAGATCAAAAGTTGATTCTAAAGAGTGACTATGTGGTTTTGGTGGAAAATGCAAGATATGATTTTTTGTATAGGAAATTTTTTTTTTTTTCTAAAAACATTAGAGAATAGTTAGTTCAATTAACTTGAAAGGGAAATACAATTTTTAATTCTAAAAACATCAGAGAGTGGTCAGTCTAATCTTATAATTACTAAAATGCAAGAGCATGATACCAAGAATCCCATTTTCTAGCGTTCACCATAACTATAGCCACAAGTCTCATATTATCCCTTGCTCCCATCAACCAAATCAACATATCCATGTATACTGGTTGGGTTTATTTAGTTGGTTTGGAAAACACAAAAATATATATTCTTATTTAATATCACAAAATCAGTTTTATTTAAAACCCGTTCTTTTATTATAAAAGCAAAATTGGACAAGTTGATAATATAAAACTAAAGCAACCAAGCCTCTAAGCTATGCATTCTCTATGATAAAAATGATTTCACGGTAATATTTTGGCTTCCATCACCAATAGGTATCATGTTTATGCAGATACAACAAAATGCATCTCCATTGTTAAGGCAGATCATGTGTGTGGAAAGATTACTCATCTTTTAGTGAACAATTTACACTCAAAGTTACTTTTTACCAAAAGTTGTCAAATTGTGGCCATTGACTCAACAAGTCTAGCTTCTTCAATGGCTACAAGTGCAATAAGGTAGTCTAAACATATTTCTGGAGCATCCAATAGCTTAAAAGATCTGCAAAATTGAATCTTGCATGTAGAGAAATGTCACTATATAGATAATTTAGAATAAACATTAAAGAGGCTTCATATACTACAAAGGATAATCTTTTTGAAAAATGTTTCAAAAATAGACATGGAATTAAAAATAACATGGAATTTAGAATGACCAGATTAGGATGCAATTAATGCATTTTGGTATCTGGATACAATTACCAACATTTTGCTGTGCTTAGTGGTAAATTCAAAGAATTTTAAGGAAATATGCTGCAACACAACCTTTTCTGGTTCATAATAAACTTTAGTTTTTTTATATTTTTAAATATTTTTAATTTATTTTTTTACTTTATTTTTTTATTAAATTTAATAAAAATATTATTTATGATATTAATAATGTGTTTTAACATTAAGAAGATTATAATATTAGTAATGACGCCCCATATTTGCCATTTTTTTATTTTTTTAGTTCATACAGAAAGGCAAACTTCACATAAAAGAAATATATACATTATCATTAATTTTATTTTACAAAATTTACATTGAAAATATTGATATAAAAATGGATTACAAAATATATATTTAGTGGAAAGTGGAGCAGAGTCATTTTCAGGTTGGAACACTTTGCCGTATTTATCATTACAAACATGGTACATCATCTTCACCTCCATGTGATCTCTGTAGCTCTTCAAAAGCGGTGTCAAGTTGTATTTTATTTTATTAGCGACAAGTGACCAAGACCACTTACTTTACAGTTGGACATGTCCTTTCCCTTCCTTTTTATTGTATGTAAGTTGCAGTTCATCTTTTAAACGGTCTTTTCCTAGAAGTTGCGGAGGTTATCACGTCTATATAAATATTTGCACTCCATATAAATTCATTTGTATAGTTTTTGTGATTACCACAGTTCCATTGTAGACTTTTCCATTTCAATTGGTAAAGTGTAAGGTAAAAGTTATTTTATTGGTAAAGTGTAAGGTAAAAGTGATTTTATTGGTTTTGATATTTATTTATTTTATTTATAAACCGTAATTTTGATTATTTTAAAATGTGGTTCACCATTTGTTAGAGGCTAATCCACGGAAAATCCTAATACCTGATATTCACATTGAATCAAGGTATGACCATATATATCATTGAATCAAGGTATAGCCATATAGAGCATATCAAGCATTACATAGGGGTTCACAAGAGCATCATGTCACTTACAAGAATAGAACCTCCGTGGAGAGGGTACCTAACATTCATTCCTCCCAACCATCCAAGCTACATCCAATGGAAAGTAATTTTGATTATATAGAAAGTGACAAGGTGTTTTACAATAGATTATGGGGAAGATGTTGTAACGCTTAAAGTTGTGTAATGTGATGTATCATAATGTTTTTATAAAAAATGAAATAAAAGAGAAAATGTGTAGGCTTAAAAAATTATACTCATTTCATTTTACAAAAATTTTAAGATTAAAAAAAATTACACCTTTAGAAATTGGATCACTCTTCTTGTTACTTGATATATCTAAAAAATTTAATTTAATTTTTAAAAGAAACAAATAGTATTCACATAAAATGTAAATAGTTGATCTCATAGATGTAGTCTAAATGATGGTTGGAAAGTTACATATGTTCAAATTTTTGTGGAAGTATTTCAGATATGAGCATAGATTTTGAAAAGGAACAACTCTTCAAACATTTTTGTTTTGATATGTATGAAAGAAGAAGACTATAAATATGATTTATAAAGTCTTTAAAAAAAACATAAAATATAAATGAAATGTGTTTCAATTTATGAAACATATAAATGTATACCTTACAACATTTTTATCTTAATAATTTGCAATACAATAATGATTTAATATAAGTTTTTTTTACTTAATTCCAAGTTAAATTGTTTTGTTTGCTTATTAATGATAATTAAGTTTAGATTGTTTAATATAATAAATATGGTAATTTCACAATGCATCTCATTAAAATTTAGATTGAAAAAAATTTAAATTAATTAATATAATTTTTAATAAATTAAATGAAAATTAATATTACATAAATGGATGTCTCTAGAAATCAAATGGAACGGATGTCTCTAGAAATCGAATAGAATGTGCGGTGTACACATAAATTAAATTAAATTAAATGCATGGATATAATATATGAAATGGAATGTGCGGTGTACACATAAATTAAATTCAATTAAATGTGTGGATATAATATGGAGGTTAGATTAGTGGAAGTTACCATAAAATGTTAAAATAATATTTGTGTAATGTTATAAAGTATATGAAATTTTTTTTTATTGTTTGTTAATAGGTTTAATAATAAAAAATATCAAATATAAAGTTATTGCCCAATCAACTTGGAAATAAAACATAATACACAATATTCAAAAACAATAATCTTTAATGACTTTGTAAACTTGATAATTAGTGATGTATTAGGTGTTAAATATTATAAATGGTGGAACATATTTAGTCTCTACCATAGGTGGGACTAACAAAGAAAAAGGTAAAAACAAATTATAAAATTATAAAATCAAAAGGTCATGAAAAAAGAATTTGAAAAAACTATAGTTTAATTTTAAGTTGAAATCATTTTAGAAGAAGGTGCCTTACATGTATAATCTCAAGGAAATAGTAATGAGCTTGGCAAGCCTTAATGCGTAAACTTTGAAGATGAAAAGTTGATCTCAAACATTGGTTATGTGGATTTGGTGGAAAAAAAGCAAGATATGGTTTTTTTAAAAAGAAATAATATTTGTTCCTATTCTAAAAACATTAGAATACTTAGTTCAATTAACTTGAAAAGAAAGTAAAATTCCTAATTCTAAAAACATTAGGAAGTTGTTAGTCCAATTATCTAAACACCAATATAGATGTATTGAACGTGAATATATCAAGCACCAACATGGATCCAATATCTTGAGTTGTAATTTTTTTTTTATCTTAACTTTTTTATGTCATAATTTTTTTTTTAATCTTAAATTGTTTGTTTTAATGTTTTATTTTATGAGGCAACATGATTTTTTTTTAATTTCTTTTTATTTTTGGTAACATAATGTTATGTGAGGTAACAATATCTCCCCCATATTACATAAATCCCATAAGTAACATTTTATTATCTCATTTGTCTAGTGTTGGCCTTAATGAGAGCCATGGGGCTCATAGGATCCCTTACCCCCATCAACCAAATGAACATATCCAGATACATACATGATGGGGTTTATTTACTTGATTTTGAACTCAACAAAGAATCTACTCTTATTTAGCCTCACAAAAATCTATTCTTATTTAACATCAATTTGCATTTAGGTAGAAGAATAGATTCTTCATCATTGATGGATCTCAAAGTATTGATGAAGAAACAACTAAATTGATTTGAAATATTGTTCATCAAATGATGCATCATACCACTCATCTCCTTTCATTCTAGTTCATTTTTCCTTCCTTCTACAAATTATTTTCCTAAATTCACATTACCTTTATTTTTTTTCCATATTTTTAATCGAGTAATAAATTAAGGCTATATTACTTGCCTCTATCCTAAAAATATTTTTATGGAGCAATGGTGGATATGAATAATG
>LPNX011018237.1:0-11622 GCA_001517045.1 Pseudotsuga menziesii
AACGATCTCAGCTACATGAAAGAAGCAGGTCTAAGTCTCTGCTACTTTTTACAATACAGTCTATGCTACAATTAACCAATAATCTTCTCATGTGGTGGTTATAGCTTCATTTTCAAAGCATAGTTACAAATTGAGAGGAGAAAACTCAGCAATTCCATGCTATATCATTCATAGCATAGAGGAGAAAATTCTTTATGCAACAGTCACGAGGCTCTTCACTCAATGAAAATAAACGAATGCTTGCAGAATATACTGCAAAATTCTACGGCATAAGAATTAGGGCAAAAATTGAATTTATGCACTTCCAAGCAATACTGTAGTAGGATACAAAATTCTTGTTGTAATCCTTAGGTCACTGGTTCGTATTGGCAAGTCGGACTAGACTTTGCAGACGCACCAGAATTTGCAGCAATTCTCTGGATTGCAGCAACAATCTTCACATACCACTTCACACCAGTCGCGGCAATACTACACGCAGGTACTCAAGCTTCACGCCAGGCAGCTTCACAGGTTCAGTCTTTAATACACATTCAACTCAGAGCTTCACCATTCACGCAGCATACAATATACATTATTTCTTCAGTGCACATTATTTCTCCAGCAATGAGAGTGCAGCGATCACTGGGAAATTGGAATGGCACCAATCGTTACTCATCTGGCAGTTAGATATTGAAGCAGTCTTCATGCACTGCTTTCACGCACAGCTTCACCATTCAGTCTCCAATGCTGTCTTCATGCAGCTCCCAGGACTCCTCCAACGCTGGTCTAGAGGAAGTTTGCAACTTCCAAAGGGATTGAATGTGGTGTGGAAGAGTTGATAGCTCAACGCAGGCCCAAAACGCATTCTCCAATCTTCCTCTCAACACCACGCAGCTGTCTCCTCCAGCGCGTGAAGGCACTCTTCACGCAGGTATAAACAGAAGGTTATTTCTCTTACACCAGCAACAGTTTTCAACCCATTTCAATGGCACGCAGCAGTATTCTAGGCAGTCCGCAACACAGTATATATATCAGTCTTGGCAGTATATATATCAGTTTGCAGCACACATATATATATCAGTCTAATAGGATGGAGGACGCGGCAGTCTTGGTAGATTTAGGGTTTTATTCCAACTGTCAACGGCATTATCTCCATGTGATATATCAGTCTCCAACGCATTTACTCCAAGTAGGCAGCTAGCTAGCTGAAAGCGCAGGCAGCTAGCTCAAAACTCATTATATCTCAACGCACTATATATCTACAATACACAAAATTAGGGTAAATTTAGGGTATTTTTTTTTTGTGTTCTTATCAACTACAAAGCCATTGCAACAGAAACAATAATCCGTTATGAAATCGCGTCTCATACAAACTCCCAGCTCGCCTCTTATATAATATACAAACTCACAGCATTACAGCTCTCACAGTATACAAACACGCAGCATACAAACCTGCAGCATATATGAAATATTTCTTACAGCCTTCTCCACGCAGGTCATAGCTCACGCAGCACGCTGATGATGACGGTGTAGCAGGTAGCAACCAGCATTATAATAGTTGTTCGATAGCAGAGGTCGCAGCCGTTCAGCACAGTGGATTATACGAATCAACAAGGCTACAGGATACAAATTTTCGATGGAGAGATCAATGGAGAAAATTTCAAAACAATTATAGGTCGCAGCCCACCAGAAGAGAGCCCACAAAAACAAATAGGGTTTAAGACAAATTCTAAACTCCTTCATGAAAACGCAGCAGAAGAATAACTCAAGATTATATTCTAACACCCATAATCCCTAATTATTGTTGTAATATTCTGATGAAATTGTATTGGTTTACCGGTGAGGAGCTCAAGGCCAAGGCCCCACCGGTAAAACCTTAATAGGTAGATGATTAATTCCTTAAATCAGTAGATTAGGAGAACGAAAGTACTTTGGTGCAAGTTAAATGACTAGAAAACTAATCCACTAAAGAACGGCAAGCAATAGAGGAAAATATGGAGGTCAAACAATAGTAACTAGATATCAATGTGATATCGACGAGGGAACCAACCCTTGTCCCCCACCCTCAAACTCAAGCCGATTATAAGTTTTCTCGCACATGTAACTAGCCGTTACTTAAATTGCGGTCATGTGGGACTAGGGCTCGATCAGGGAGGAATTATTGCGTAAAAAGAAAATTCTAATTTCAACATATACAAATAGAACATAAAAAGTGGAAAGTTAAGGCCTCACCCCAATAGTCTTTCTTCCACCTGGCATTAGCCGGGAGCATTGAAGGAAAAGAAATAGATATCCTATATATATAATGGTGAAATTTATATATATATATAAAATGTTGAACCATTACTTCATACATGTATATTATATAGGGGTAATGTTGATAAATAAGACCCCCATGGCGAAATGTTTTCATGTTTAAATTATATATATAATGATTTTATACATAGGTGAAATTATATAGAAGGATATCACTCCACCTATAGTCGAAGGAATGGTCTGTGTAAAAATATATAAAGAACATTATAATTGATGGATTGGGCATTTTGACATCATATAAATATATATGATTATGATAGGTTAAGGAAAAAGTTAAAAAATTATAATAAAATAAAGAACCTTGTAAATCTTTAGAGGTTATTGTCGGAAAGTTTAAGATGAAGAATTAACCACAGAACATGAATTCGTAATCAATTCATGCCTTGATTTTTGGCACGACTTAAGGGGACGTTTGGCTGAGAAAAAAGCAAATAGCGACCAGTAGTAGCCGGGACCTTTTAATGTCTGAACAGTCGCCAAAATCATGGGTTTTGTGGGCATCAATTTCTGCCTGATAGTTGCAACGGCAAGGGCTATGTATAGCAAAATCTGGCCGGGGGGTAGGTGGAAGAGCATTGACCTATTATTTTAAGTATGTTATCTATATATAGGAGGAATAGAGCGGAACCCAGGGGGAAGACAGCCGCGTGCTGTCTGTGGGCTAGGCCATCCCCAAGTCGACCTGGTTCTTGGGTGTTTTGGATACTTAGTTTTCTTTCCGAGCTTAAGTATGCCGGAGATTGGGGTTATGCCTTTCTGGTTTGATCTCAACCGTTCTAGTTTTTCTTCCCAGGAGTGCGATCAATTGCACGGGCTTAAGAATCTAGGGCGCTAGCAGCAGCATGGAAAATGGGATAGGGTGTACTTGGGGCCTAGCAATGACACAAACTGCCATAACAGCATTGTCAGGAAACTCTCCATGGCGATATCATCCACGAACACATGTAGATACCCCCGAGAGCAACAAAGCTCAACAGCGCGGAGATGTGTGGATTCATGGCCAGATAAGAGCGAGGAGGAGGAACAGCGCAATGCAGATTGCCTTTGCAGCTCTCATCACTGGTGTCTTCAGAACAGCGAATTTTTCAGGTAGCTAAACCCCTTCGGTTTTCAATCTTAGATCTAAATTTCTCAACGTTACCCTGACGCAAGTCTCTGCTATCACGATTTTTCCTTATTAACGTTTACTGGATAATTATACTGCAAACTGTGGATCGTTTAAATAGATGAAAGCAGACCTTGGGGAATCTATGCTTGCTATTCAGGGTTTTGGGGAATTGGACTAGCATTTTAGGCCGTTTTTTGGTTAAATTTTAATGTCAGTAACCTCTGTAATTTTTGCCACTCAAAAGTTGTGTTGTTTTCCTTCATGCTAAACTCAGCTAAACACTGCGTTTTGTCTTTATTTGACACTGCGTTGCCTTCCTGCCGAACATGGCTAAACACTGCGTGTTGTCTTGATGTAGGACTGTGTTTTGCCCTTATAGGCTTGAACATAGGTAAAGATTGCATTTTTTTTCTGATATTAGACTACGTGAACCTAGATAAAATCACCACCTATTTTCATTGAAGGAGTATATCTTGGTTGTGTTTGATTCCCTTGTATGATCCATTATTAAATAGATTGGAACATAAATTCAAGGATTATATGGTGTTTCTGTAGCTCCATGCCTTACATGGATATAAATGAATATGTTAAGCACTGCAGAATGTAAGGGTCTGGATATTTGGTATTAGTAGATAACCCTACTTACCAGTATCTCAAAGGTATGGTAAATAAATATAAAAATGACCTAAGTAAAGGTATTCCACTAGGACCGAGTGCACATACTTCACTACTATTCAAAGAATAGGAGACTGATCAGTTTATGTCTAAGGAATTTACCTAGGTTTTGATAGTAGCCTAGAACTACTCTTGGAGATTTTTAAGCCCACAAGATTAGCAGCCGTGAGGTTGCGGATTGTAAATTTTTTTTATGAGAAAGAATATTACAAGAGATAACGATTTGGTGGACGTAGCCCATGAATTGGGTGAACCACGTATATGGGTGTTTCTATCATGTGTTTTATTATGCTTGCACTCTTTATGATTGTTCTGGTCTGATATTTTACATTGATGTTGATTTGTATAATTTTTCCACTAAAATGATGATCATATGCCTTCAGTGAAGATGACGAAGGAATGATCGATTATGTATAGGTTACCGGTTTTAACATTCTTGGCAAATGCTTGAATTGTACATATTAGCATGCATCTTGTGTGAATTTAAGTTTGAGATATATGCAGTGTCATGCTAAGCTCTAAGTTAAATACCCTTGGTTGCAAGGATGGAGTGCTCTATTTTTTTTATCTTCAGTAAAAATAAGTAAGGTTAAAATGTGCATACTTGGCAACAACCCGTGATGACCCTTAAAATATGGATAGGAGATCTAGATCTCTCCTTAAAACTTAAGGAGGATTACCATTATGCAAAGAACTCAAAATAAAAAGCAAGTTATGTTTCATATATTTTTCACTTGGGTATCGAAGTTACATTAGAATTATCTTGTATGTTTAAATGATATGAATAATTGGGCATACATAACTCTTGAGGAGGGTTATTTTTCAATTGTTTTTATTTAGGATGCATATTAGTAGGAAAATAATGTATAATTCAAATGGGATCTAAGACTTGTTGAGTAACAAGCATATCTAGTAATAAAGAGGTTCAAATGAATAATGGTAACTATTGAAAGTAAATAGTTACACCTTGTGGGTAGACATGATTATTTGTTCCTACAACCTATACATTTAAGATTAGCGGATCATTGTAAACATGTCGTTATGTTAGCAAGTTTCTCTTTATAAAAAAATCCTTTGTTTTTCCCTACAGCATCCAGGATCTAATGTCGAGTACATTGGAGACGTTACAAGATAATTGAAAGATTCCTATAAGTGGTTGTTTATTGAGATCACACATAGTTAGTTAGGGCTTGATTGCAATCCGACCCCCAAGACTTTATTTTATCAATAAAAGTTGTAGTAATTGAATTTAAATTGCATGACTGATTTTTCTGACAAGGAGAATGAATGTAAGTTGTCGGATCACTGTCTTACCATGCTTGTAGTTTGACCTTATCGAATTGTATTGAATATGTTTCATCTGACACTAACATGATTGATTCACTTTGTAGTAACAGTGAAGTGAAAATTTCTACCATTCTCACACCTAATGGCACTGAGGTTATACAGGTACATTACATATGGTATCAGAGAAAGAGTTAAAACTCTTGGGCCTAATTGGGCTCGAAACGCTCCTACACATTTTGTTTTGGATCTACATGTTTACTCACCTTGGAGTTATGCAGGGGAAGGTGGAACAATTACTCAAAATAACAACAAAGATGACCCATTACCTCGCGAAATCAAGGTGAGGACCGAACATGTAAGTACTCAGGTATCTGGTTATTCCCTTGATCACTTAGGAATATGTTTACAAATAGCTAAGACGATTGCTTTGTATCTATTTTGAGTTGCACCAATAAAATATCAACGCGGTATGGAAGTATTCTTGGTCAAACTCGTGGTTGAGACAGTACTATAGTAGTTCCTATTATAATAGAAATGTGGGACTCGAAATTCACAGTCGAAGTGGCCCTTAATGATTTGATATATGAATCCCATATGGAAAAATTGTGATAGGTTACATTATAAATAACATTTTGAAAAAGGGGTAGCTTTGAAAGGGTGACCTAGTTACCTAAAGACCTAACACGAAATGAGTATGGATTATAAGTCTTCTGGACTTGTTTAGGGGTTCATTATTTATAAAGTTAAGTGGCTCATGAGAAGTATACTCCAAAGTTGCAAAGGTATCAGGAGAAGAATTATGGTTATGATATATGAACTACATACATAATAGCCATCACATATAGAAAAATAGTTAAGCACAAGGTAAGCAATGGTAAAAACATGTGTTGTATTGTCAAGACTATACAAGTACAAACTTTATTACATAAATGTTAGAAATACTGAACATTTGAAGCACCTCTTTACACTTAGGGTTTTATGCAAACCGTGAACAAATACATTGCATAAAATCATATGGATGATATACTGAGCATAACCTCTTGGGTGGTTGATGACAGCCATGTCACACATCTGAAACTAGACTTATCTTACCATGAAAGGCTTGCCCCCTGTATAATATCTTTGGGCATTAACACTTTTGAAGAATTGCTCTTGTTATCTAAAATCATCGAGTGTTGAAAGTGAGTCCTTCTACGACTTTGGTATCATATGTTTCAGATCTGAGTTCATCACTTTTGGAATTTGGTTAATAGCATTTCGATTAATGTTGATATATGTAATCCATTGACCTTTTGGTCGAATATTTAGATCGAAATTCTTAATTGGCTTCCAAATTTAATCGATTACATAGATATCAATTTTGTTGAAATGATATAAATTGAAACTTAATTATTGGTATGTTTTCTTTTGACACTTATTCTCCTCCCTTGCGATTTGAATACCAAGGATCTGATTTAATGCTTAAAGAATGTTTGACACATTTTCGGACATGGTAGTAAAATTAAAGGATGAAAGTTGATAATGATTTTGTGGTTATAAATCCCTTAATAGAGGTATTAAAGTTTTTGTGTGTTAAACCTTATTGCTCGTATGTCAAGCGCTATCTCTCTACGTCCATGATAGTGCTGGATTGAGCGGTAAAATTGTTAAGGAGATTAATTGGCGAATATAATTCTTGATCCATGTAGATCATGCTAGGGCTATTTTTGATATTGGTGAATGATGTTAAGCATCTTGAAAGGTCTTGGTATAGTTACAAGTACCAACTTCTTAATGGCTAAGTAAATGAATTCTTAGAATCATGCTCTTATTGCCGAATGTCTAGAATGGGATTCTTGTGCTTGGGTTAGAGTTTGATTTTGAACTATGTTGTTTTGATTTAGCTCACGAATGGCATTTTCATTTTGGGTATTGATCTAGCAGACTAATTGTTTGAAGGGATGTGTATTGATGTCATTTGTCTATTTGAAGATTCAAGTAAGAACCCTAACATTGATCCTAGAGCTAGATTAAAAAAGTCTTATTGGTAATCTTGGGATTAAAGCCATTGGTAATTTGATAGCATTTTTGCTTAGGTCATATTGAGATTGGCATTTTAAGAGCTTATAGGGATTTGATTATCCAAATATATTGATAAGTGAGTTGGTGAATGATGCATAAGATTATATGCTAGCCTGGCGAGACATGCCAAGAACACTATCAGTCGAAGTGGGCTGTTTTGAAAAGTAATTATTGCCGTAGATAATGAAGTTAAGTACTAATTTTTTTTACTTGATATGAATTGCTGGATCTCAAGTTTTGTAGCCTAACTATGGATGATGTTGTTACATGCTAACAATGTAGGCTTTGCTAGGATTATGGCTCTCACTACAACCAATGTGCATTATGGTATGTGAATCCTCCTACATGTGTAGTTGCGCTCAATTACTCAGAAAACAGTAAGGAGTAATTTTGCTAGATTGTTTACGAGGCTATCTAGCTCGTGAATGGTGATTAGAATCAATGAAAACTATAATTGATTATTGAGATTGTTGGGATTATCGATGAATGTTTTAACTCACCACCTATGGAGGGATTGCAGGCATTGAAATTGTGGCCATGATGAGTGCTGAAGCTCTCGGATTGTAATGAGTTACAGAGATATGAGAAAAATCTCATGCGCATAAAATTGTTACCACAAGGAAAGTGGTGATGGAGGTAGTGTTTTAAAGCTACCTCATTTTCCCCTGGGCCAGCGAGGGACTACTATGCATTCTGGGGACGCCTAGATGTAAGACATTTTGGTTAAGACTCGTTCTGCACACATTGAGAGGACTGTCACAAGAGTGGGGGACTCTGTGAAGAGAATAACCTCTAGGAATTGTGGGGGTGTGCAAGAACGGAGTGCCTCAGCTTGGTGAAGCACCCTGAAGAGCACAAAAAGCAGATACGCCTAAAGAAGGGTATCGTCCTTGTGTTGGGTGGCTTGAATCTGTACTTGGAGTACTGTCAGCACTTGGTGTGCTGGGATAGAGAACATCCTGAGAAAGAAATAATGGAAAAGCGCCCTGAATAGCACAAGAAGGAGATATGCCTACGGAAGGGTATCATCCTTGTCTTGGGTAGCTTGGATGGGTACTCACAGTACTGTTAGCACTTGGAGTGCTGGGATGGAGGACTTCCAAAGAAAATAATAATGCGAGGAACATGTATGTGCATTACAGGTAACTTGGTTCCTATGAGGTAATATGTCTATTTATTGGCAATTAGAACTGACATATATATTGGAACCACTATGGATTATGAAAACTCTGTAGTATTGGAATTTCTACACTGTCTCATTGCCAACGCTGGTAATCATGTTTTAATGATGTATCAATTGCATTATGAAAATAATTGGGCCAGAGAAGCCTCCCATAAATTGTAATGCTGGTATTGCCCATGAGCCTTTTGCTTATGTTTTTCTTGCTGAATTATAATTTATGACGTAATTTACTAAAAAAATTCTGGCAAGACCCAAATCGTGTTGTAGGAAAGCTACGAGCCTTAACCAAATATTGACTCGCGAGGTCAAGGAAAATGTCTATAGGACCATGACAAGAAAAACAAAGCAAAGCAAGGATGACACCCAATAAGAAGAATACGGTTGAAGGATCAACAAAGATCACCAAAGCGAAGGGAAAAGCAGAAGGGAAGCAACACGAGAAGAAGATAGATGGGCTCGAAAGCGAGAACACCGAGGACGGTGTTAATTTTAAGGGAGGGAGGATGTAATGTCCCCCATAATCCCTAATTATTGTTGTAATATTCTGATGAAATTGTATTGGTTTACCGGTGAGGAGCTCAAGGCCAAGGCCCCACCGGTAAAACCTTAATAGGTAGATGATTAATTCCTTAAATCAGTAGATTAGGAGAACGAAAGTACTTTGGTGCAAGTTAAATGACTAGAAAACTAATCCACTAAAGAACGACAAGCAATAGAGGAAAATATGGAGGTCAAACAATAGTAACTAGATATCAATGTGATATCGACGAGGGAACCAACCCTTGTCCCCCACCCTCAAACTCAAGCCGATTATAAGTTTTCTCGCACATGTAACTAGCCGTTACTTAAATTGCGGTCATGTGGGACTAGGGCTCAATCAGGGAGGAATTATTGTGTAAAAAGAAAATTCTAATTTCAACATATACAAATAGAACATAAAAAGTGGAAAGTTAAGGCCTCACCCCAATAGTCTTTCTTCCACCTGGCATTAGCTGGGAGCATTGAAGGAAAAGAAATAGATATCCTATATATATAATGGTGAAATTTATATATATATATAAAATGGTGAACCATTACTTAATACATGTATATTATATAGGGGTAATGTTGATAAATAAGACCCCCATGGCGAAAGGTTTTCATGTTTAAATTATATATATAATGATTTTATACATAGGTGAAATTATATAGAAGGATATCATGCCACCTATAGTCGAAGGAATGGTCTGTGTAAAAATATATAAAGAACATTATAATTGATGGATTGGGCATTTTGACATCATATAAATATATATGATTATGATAGGTTAAGGAAAAAGTTAAAAAATTATAATAAAATAAAGAACCTTGTAAATCTTTAGAGGTTATTGTCGGAAAGTTTAAGATGAAGAATTAACCACAGAACATGAATTCGTAATCAATTCATGCCTTGATTTTTGGCACGACTTAAGGGGACGTTTGGCTGAGAAAAAAGAAAATAGCGACCAGTAGTAGCCGGGACCTTTTAATGTCTGAACAGTTGCCAAAATCATGGGTTTTGTGGGCATCAATTTCTGCCTGATAGTTGCAACGGCAAGGGCTATGTATAGCAAAATCTGGCCGGGGGGTAGGTGGAAGAGCATTGACCTATTATTTTAAGTATGTTATCTATATATAGGAGGAATAGAGCGGAACCCAGGGGGAAGACAGCCGCGTGCTGTTTGTGGGCTAGGCCATCCCCAAGTCGACCTGGTTCTTGGGTGTTTTGGATACTTAGTTTTCTTTCCAAGCTTAAGTATGCCGGAGATTGGGGTTATGCCTTTCTGGTTTGATCTCAACCGTTCTAGTTTTTCTTCCCAGGAGTGCGATCAATTGCACGGGCTTAAGAATCTAGGGCGCTAGCAGCAGCATGGAAAATGGGATAGGGTGTACTTGGGGCCTAGCGATGACACAAACTGCCATAACAGCATTGTCAGGAAACTCTCCATGGCGATATCATCCACGAACACATGTAGATACCCCCCAGAGCAACAAAGCTCAACAGTGCGGAGATGTACGGATTCATGGCCAGATAAGAGTGAGGAGGAGGAACAGCGCAATGCAGATTGCCTTTGCAGCTCTCATCGCTGGTGTCTTCGGAACAACGAACTTTTCAGGTAGCTAAACCCCTTCGGTTTTCAATCTTAGATCTAAATTTCTCAACGTTACCGTGACGCAAGTCTCTGCTATCACGATTTTTCCTTATTAACGTTTGCTGGATAATTATACTGCAAACTGTGGATCGTTTAAATAGCTGAAAGCAGAACTTGGGGAATCTATGCTTGCTATTCAGGGTTTTGGGGAATTGGACTGGCATTTTAGGTCGTTTTTTGGTTAAATTTTAATGTCAGTAACCTCTGTAATTTTTGCCACTCAAAAGTTGTGTTGTTTGCCTTCATGCTGAACTCAGCTAAACACTGCGTTTTGTCTTTATTTGACACTGCGTTGCCTTCCTGCCGAACATGGCTAAACACTGCGTGTTGTCTTGATGTAGGACTGTGTTTTGCCCTTATAGGCTTGAACATAGGTAAAGATTGCATTTTTTTTCTGATATTAGACTACGTGAACCTAGATAAAAGCACCACCTATTTTCATTGAAGGAGTATATCTTGGTTGTGTTTGATTCCCTTGTATGATCCATTATTAAATAGATTGGAACATAAATTCAAGGATTATATGGTGTTTCTGTAGCTCCATGCCTTACATGGATATAAATGAATATGTTAAGCACTGCAGAATGTAAGGGTCTGGATATTTGGTATTAGTAGATAACCCTACTTACCAGTATCTCAAAGGTATGGTAAATAAATATAAAAATGACCTAAGTAAAGGTATTCCACTAGGACCGAGTGCACATACTTCACTACTATTCAAAGAATAGGAGACTAATCAGTTTATGTCTAAGGAATTTACCTAGGTTTTGATAGTAGCCTAGAACTACTCTTGGAGATTTTTAAGCCCACAAGATTAGCAGCCGTGAGGTTGCGGATTGTAA
>LPNX011018238.1:0-19059 GCA_001517045.1 Pseudotsuga menziesii
ACATAACACAATTTCGTTAGCTCCCACATATGTGTTTGGCCATTGTGGATGTGGTCACATTGTTGATGGTCTCTTAAAAGATTTCAATTAAAAATTGTCAAGGACTAGACTCGAAAGTTATTATGGCATGAGAAATTTAAAAATTAATAAATCCATTTATTAAAGTAAATGATTAAGATTTTTATTTATAATAAATTTTAAAATGTGAGAATCATTTAAGAAAAGATGAAGGTAGAAAAGGAAGCTTGGAGATTTAGGGAAGTTTTCATAATCTAAGGTTAGAATATGAATAGGTTGACTATTGATTAAATCCAATCAAGTGTCACAATTTATTCTCTAATGAAGATGAACTAATTATAAATCATGGTGGTGTACCTATGGGTTGCATCATAGGGAGATATGGGGGGTCACTTTTGGCCAATCCAATTTGCATACCACATAGTTACCTTGGTAAACCATGAAAAGATTGAGGTGTTTGGAGGGTTTGGTAGTTATGTCAAAAGGATCGGCTTGTCATTAAGGTGCTTTTTGGAGCAGTGGGTGACAAGACCCAAAGGTAAGTAATCAATGGAATTTTATTAAAATGCCAATCTACTCCTCGTTAGATGCTTTTTGTGCAATTTTTTGAAAGAAGCATTTAGAGGTAAGGATCTTGAACTTGAAGAGGTTTATGTTTAGAATAGTGAAGCATAGAACTAGGTTGTCCAGTCCTTAGCAAGAAAGTGTCATGGTGATAAGAAGGAAGGTAAATTGAAGGAGGGATAACCTGAACTAAAAAAGGTACTAGGTTTGTTGGATAAGAAAGAAGCAATCTCACAGGTTAATGTAGGGGGGAAGGTATGAAGTGTGCCAAATTGTTAAAGGATAAGATGAAAAATGATTCTTGGAAAACACATAACCATGGATCAAGTTATAGGAATGACATGCAAAACCATGACAAATAAGTCTTATGGTAGGCGTGTCTCAGAGAAGAACCTAGCCCTTGGGATAAAGAGGATTTAGAAGACTCAATTAGGGTACTCACTTAGTTTTCACACATTGGTGAGAGGTTAGTTAGTGTTTCAATTCACTTCAAAGGCAAAGATTGTATATATCTTGAAGTCAAAATGGTTATGGGGTTTTATGTCTCTAACCTAAAAAAATGGTCACCTAGTTATGAATTGAGAGTGGGAAGGATAACAAAGAATAGAGCATGTAGTATGGGTTAATATGTACGGGTTATAATTAGAGCTCTGGTCTGTAAAGGTGTTTAAGACTATAGGAGATAGGATAGGGACATTCCTTGAAGTGGACAAGCATTCTAAGCCAAATGCTTCTTTCTTTATGACTTGTATTCTGTCGTAGCTAGATTTGAAGGATGGTTAGTGGAGGAAATATAAATTAAATTGGGGAGCATAAATAATGTGCAAAGTTTAGACTAAATATTAATATCGTTTTGTTGCTTAAAATTTCATACATATGGTCATTCACTCAATGGTCAAGAGTTGAAGTTTCTTGTAAAAGAATGGAAAAAGAGGGATAGAGTAGGTGTTGTTCTAGAGGTGAATAAGGAGGTATCACCCACTACATAATTTAAGGATAATGCTATGACGACTAGTGTTAAGGACCCAAGGGAGGACATAGAGAGTAATTTGAAGTTCATACATTTGTTATTAGGAAAAGAGGAGAGGGTGTAATTTTGGTAAGAGGTGAAGTGAACTACGAGTTCAAATTTAGACCTCCACTTGTGGAAAAGATTAACATGATATATGAAAATTATGTTTATGACTCAAAGAGCTTGAATCCTCCTTTACATAGAAATCTAATCAGACAGGTAAGTTAATTTATCCTCACAAATGCCTCGTTATATTAGAAATAAGATGTATTATTTTACATATTGACTAATGGTTGGGGATTTAAGGGTATAAATAAGTTTCTTCTAAAAAGGTCAGGAAATGGGATAAACAAGGGTAAGGGTATGTTTACTAGAAATTTCTAGAGTTTTAGGTATCCTCTATTTGTAGGATTTTTAAACTCAAGGTTGGTCTTAAAGGAGGAGTCTTAAGGAGAATTCAGAAATCCACTATCTATGGGTTAGGAGAGGGACCTTCAGTCTATGGCCCTTTTATATATCACCTTAGATTAAGGAAAGGGGTTGAAGTTTGAGGATTTTAAGAGAATTGAATAGTTTAGTCTTACAAGAGGAGTCTTAAGAGGAAATGAGAAATCCACTATCTATGGGTTAGGAGAGGGACCTTCAGTCTATGTCCCTTTTATATATCACCTTAGATTAAGGAAGGGGGTTGAAGTTTGAGATTTTAAGAGAATTGAATGGGATTTGTATAGGTATGTAGTGAAGGAAGGGTCTCAATGAGGAAGGGGAAGGAAATATCTTATTTCCTTACCTTTGAACCAAGATATTCGGGAAGTTATGAAGATGAAATGACAAAATTTTAAAAATGAGCCTTAGAGTAGTGCATTAACTGAAAGAGGGTACCTCGTGATAATTATGTCCGTTAATATAACATAAGGGGGTTGGAAAAGCCCTGCAAAATACTCACCTTAGCTATATTAATTGACCTTCACATACCATACATCATATTAATTTAAGATACTGTTGGGGATGGGAATAATTTCTAGATGACCTCTCGAAGTCTTGGAAGTATTGGAACTTTTTAGTAGTATATTCGAAGGGGTGTTTAAGGATTTGTTAACATGTTAGATGAAAATTCAATAAGATTGAATAACTCTATTTTGTTGGTATTAGGGAATGAAGGATAATTATATTCAATGGAGTTGAGAAAGGAATTTTATGTTGTTAATTTGCATGGGTATTATGATGATCACATTCTTTACTGGGAGAAGGTGTTCGAACAAAATTTGTTAAAAAATGATAAAAATATTCTAGTGAGGAACCTTAAAATTACAAGAAAATAGTTAAGATTTGGGCAATTTCGGTTTGCAAGCACCCCTTAATACACTTTTCTTTTTGAAGAAGTGGGTTTGGTGGATGTGGAGCCAATAAATATAAATCCAACTTGGACAAATCCGAGGATAAGGGAAGATATTCAAATCATCTTTCAATCTTACTCAAAGTTTAGAAGGAAGATAAAAGGCCACAAATATTCTTCAAATTTAATTCAAAGTGGATGGAGGATCAAGGGTTCATAAAACTGGTTAAGCTAGAAAGGATGAGAGATGATGTCTCTTATATGGATCATAAAACTGGTTAAGATAGAAAGGATGAGAGATGATGTCTCTTATATGGATTCAATTGTCAATATACATTTTGCATCAATTTTTAAAAAGTTAGTAGTGTAGTAATAAACTAGGCTCACACCAAGAGAAGGAGAGATGAGCAAAAGTTAGTTTATGTGGATAATCATATAACTGATATATATGATTAGCATTTTGAAGGAAAATAAATATCCAAGAATAAATTAAAATCCTTGGAACAATTTAAGAGGAAACTCTCACAAAAAGGGAGCACAATGGAGATTAAGTGAAGATGGAGGTAGAAGAGGAAGCTCGGAGATTTAATGTTTTGAAGAATATATGGTTAGAAGATGAAAAAGTCAATCCAACCAATGTTCAAATTATTTTCTCTAGTGGAGATTATCTGTTTTTGAATCATCGTAATGTACCTAAGGGTTTCATAATTGGAAGAAACAAGGGTGCACTTTTGGGAAATTTGATGTGCCTACCACACACCTTGGTAAAACGTGAAAGGGAAGACATGTAAGGTGGATTTGAAACCTCTGTCAAAAGGACAACCTCATTATTAAAGGTGCCTCTTAGAGTGTTGGGTGATAAGACCCAGAGGAAAGCAACAACTAACATTTCCCTGAATTGTTAATCTAATCCATGTCCAACACCTTTTGTGCAAGTTTCTGAGGAAGCATCCGGAGGAAAGGGTCCTAACCTTGTAATTGTTTTTTGTTTAGAATATTGAAATAGAGAATCAATGTGTTTAGTCCTTATTATGAAAGGGTCATTGTGATGAGAAGGAAGGTAAACTGAAGGCGGTATATCTTGAACTAGAAAGCATGCTAGGTCTGTAAGATAAGAAAGAAGGAAGCTCACAAGTGAATGAAGGTAGGAAAGGTAGGAAATGTGTAAATCTATTAAAGTATTAGATAAAAGTGTTTCTTGTAAAATACATAACCATGGATCAAGTCATACAAATGACATGAAAAACCATGACAATGAGGTTCTATGGTAATTATATCTTAGAGGAAAACCTTTCCCTTTGGATAGAGATGTTTTGGAAGCCTTTGCAAGGGTACTTGTCTGATTTTCACACATTAGTGAGAGGTTGGTTGGAATTTCATTTTAGGTCATGAGCATATGTTGTAATTAAATTTAAGCTGAAATGGTTATGGGGATTGACATCTCTAATCTCCAAAAAATGCTTACCTAGTTTTGACTTGAGAGTGGAAAGGATAACAAATCATGCAATATGGGTTAAATTGTCAGGTTTAACATTGGAGATTTGGTTTGTGGAGGTGCTTAAGGTTATAAGATATAGCCTAGGGACATTCCTTGGAATGGATGAAAATTTTAAGGAAGACACTTCTTGTTTTGTGGTTTGCATTTTTGTGGAGTTAGATTTGAAGGATTAGTTAGCAGAGGAAATAGAAATTGAGGTGGGGAGAAGAAACTACATACAATGTTTGGAATACATGGGAATACCCTCTTGCTACTCAAGATGTCATACATATGGAAATTCACTCAATGATTGCAAGATGAATTTTCATGGAAGAAAATGGAAAAAGGAGGGATAGAGAATTTGTTGGTTTGAAGGAGAATAATGAGGTATCACCCACTATGCAATTTAAAGATAATTATCTAAGGAATAATGTTAAGGACTAAAGGGACGAGACATAGAGAAATTTTGAATTTCACTATTCTGTCATTAGGAAAAGAGAATAGGATTCAAATCCAATAACAATTGAAGTGAACTATAAGTCTATATTTAGACCTACACTTGTGGAAAATACAAATGTGATCTATGAATCTTTTGTTTGTATCTCAAAGAGATTGGAATCCTCGTTTGCATAAAGCTCTCTTCAAAATGGGAAGTTAATTTGAACTCACAAATATCAATTTAACTTAGAAATAACTTATGTTATTTTTCCTATTGAATTGTGGCATAGGCTTGAAGGGAATAAAAAAAATTCTACTAAAAAGGCTGGGAAGGGGAAGAAACAAGGAGGGGAACTATCTATCTACTATATATTTTCATGGGTTGGGAAGGGTCCCTCTATTTGTAGGGATTTTAAATTCAACCATGGTCTTAGGTGAGGAATCCAAAGGGTAAATGAGAAATCCACTCTCTTTGGGGTTAGGAGAGGAACGTCTAGTCTTTATCCCTTTTACATATCACCATAGATTAAGGAAGGTGGTAAAGTTTGTGAATTGTAATGGAATTGAAAGGGATCAATGTAGGGATGTAATGAAGGAAGGATCTCAACTAGGAAGGGAAGTAATTTTCATATTTATTTAACTAAGAACCAAACCCTTAGGGGAGTTATAGAGGGGAAACAACATAACTTTAAAGAGGCACTTAGAGCAGGGCATGCCTTGGAGAAGGTTACCAAATGATAATAATTGTCTCTCAAAATAATGGGTTTGGGAAATCCCTCCAAATAACTTTCCTTGGATAGATTAGTTAACCTTTACAAACCAAACATCATAATGATTCAAGAGACTATGGAAGAGTGGAATAAGTTCATTGATTACCTCTCAAATTATTGGAAGGATTGGATTTTTTTAGTAGTATGTTCAAAGGGGAATTTAAGGGGTTTATTAACAAATAAAAGAAAAAAACAACCAGATCGATTAACTCTATTTTTTTGGTATCAAGAATTGACTCATAATTCTTTTCAATGGTGTTGGAGAAGGTATTTTATATAGTTAATGTCTATGAGCCTTATGAGGATCACATTCGTATGGGAGGAGGTTTTGGAACCTAATTTCCTAAGAGATGATAAAACCATTTCTGGGGGGGACTTAATATAACCATCAAAACAACTAAGAATTGCGGGATTTCTTCCTGTGAGGACTCGTTGGAAAAATTCTTCTGACATAAGTTTGAAGGCAAGTTTGGCGGATATGTGGCTAATAAATGTGAATCCAATCTGGAGAAATATAAGGATAAGTGAAGAGATTATTAGCATCTCCAATCTTACTCCAACTTAAGAAAGAATATAGTAAACCACCCATCTCCTTCAAATTTAATTCAAAGTTGTTTAGGGATAAAGGGTTCATAAACTTAGTTAGGTCAAAATGGGTGAGATACGATGTTTCTTAAATGGAGTCAGTTGATGGTATATAGTTTACAGTAAATTTGAAAAAATTTAAGGGTGCAATCTCAAATTAGGCTTACATCAAGAGAAAGAGAGTTGAGTGGGACTTAGTCTATGAGGGGAATCATATAGTTAATATATATGCTTGATTTTTGAAGGAAAGTTTGATGAAATGTTCGGGACTATATTAAAATCCTTAGAATAGTCTAAGAGGAAACTCTTAGAAGAAAAGGAATCTCAGTGGATATTAAAGAGTAAGGCATTGTGGTTAGCCTATGGTGTAACATCCAGTTTTTCACCCTAAAATTTAATTATGTATGCATTCATGAGGTGGCTAGAAGCTAAATATATCTAGGATGACCAGAGATATTGTAATGATGTACACACACACACACACACATATATATATATATAATACAAAACCGTGACAAGTGAAAGCAAAGAAGGACCAAGACGATATTGGGAGTTATGATTCCACAAGTGGGGGGGAGTGAAAGGGAGAAAAAGGGGAGTGGACTATCATGATTTGTTAAACTAATCCATTATATCTTCACTATAAACATTAGCCAGTGATATAACCTAAGGTCCCTAAAACCATGATTAAATGTTGATTTATTTAATCCTTTGTTATTATTATCCTAAGCTAGAATTAAAGGGGGGAATGTGTTCTCCATATGAGAGACATGTGGAGAGTTATATATTGCAAATATAGTATTTGGAAATTATACATTCATTCTCATTTCCTCGTGATGTTGGACTCTATGAAATATGGTAAAAGGGAAACTTTACTTTCCCCGAAGTTCATGCCAGTGCTAATGGATTTGATGGTAATGTGTATGGTATCACCATGAGTAGAAATATTTCCTACAGGTGATAATCCATATAGTCCTAATAGGGATATTCTCTTTCCATCCTGTGTTGGAGAACTGTAAGGGTATTGGGATATCCTAAGGGACTATTTGCAGAGAAGGGTTCCCATTCCTAGCGTTAGGCAGGTTAAGGGGGAAGAGAGTTGGTTGACTGGGATAACTACAAAGGGGATTCCTAGGACCAGTGAGTTTATGGGTTATGGATTGAGTAAGAGGACATAGAGGCATACCTTGTGGACTTCACCCTTGTGTAATGATAACCTCATCTTAGGGTTGACTTCCATCATAGAGGGATTACGTGTGATAGAGAACTTATGGATGGGAGGAACATCCTTCATTTGTAGCCAATTGGAGGAATATTCCTCTCAAAAATTAAGTTCCTTAATTGTGTTATGAATTGTTGTGTTTAATCTCCATTCTCTATGTATTTATTTTACAATGTATGTAAATATGTGTGCATGAATTTAATTGTCATAATTATGGATGAAACCATGATGAATGCATAACTATTTTGGAATGGAAATTTAATCAATTGACCTATTGTGGTTTTACTTTTGTTGTTAAAATTATACAACAAGACAATGAAAATTGGATTGTGTATCAAAGTAAAAATTTCTAGGGTTAAATTGAGTACCACGTAGCCTAGATAGTGCAAGAGGAAACCAATCACATCCCTATGGTGATTAAAAATCAAGGCCTTGTGGTTATCCTATGGAAATTAAAGAGAAAGGACCGATGGTTAGCCTATGAAGATTAAAGAGCAAGGTTTGATGGTTAGCTAATGGAAATGAAAATACAAAATATTTCACAACTATGAACAAAACTTGAACAAATCATATACCTTGCTCTTCTTTATCTAAATCTTGACATGGAACATTTTTTTATCACCTTCTTCTCTTTTGGATAGAGGCTACTTGTGCTGACCTACTTTTCCAATATTGTGGATAGATTATTTTCATTCACATTTGAGTTAATTTTTTTCTCCTTTCCCACTTCAATTAGAAGATTCTTCTTCTTGGAATTTTCCTACTTGATACCAACTCTAGGTGTAGTTTCTGACATATTTTTTTGTGTGGGTATGAATGTTGAAATGGTTTAAATGGTAATTAGGGTCCTTTCACACATGTGTAGTGGTGACAATCTTCTAGTTTTTTGTTTTTACCTTCTATTGGAAACTCCATGTTAATTTCCTACTTTAAACCATTTGCTTGCCCCTTTTCCAGTCAAATTCAATGTATTGGGCCTATACATATGCCTCATCTATGATCATGGGGTTAAATAGCATAACTTTCCTTCTTATGTCACTTTGAAGACCACCTAGGTGCTTGATGACTACATATGAGTAGCGAAGATCTATTACCAACTATATGGATTGCTTTCGAAACTCTGTATTGTACTCTTGTACACTTTGTTCTTTTCTCTCTTGGTAATAGTGCCACAAAATATTCTAGTCCTCTTCATACCAGTAGGATAAAACTGGGATTTGACGACGTATTTGAATACCTACCACTTATTTACAGGGAGGTCTCCTCCTATCCTAAGGGTCTTATTGTTTCTCTCCCACAAAGGTTGTGCATGGCCTTCTAGATTTAGTCTAGAAAAAAAATTATTATCTCATGCCTCATGCACACTAAAATAAACTTCTAATTGTTGCACCCATGAGTGGATTTAAGTGGAAATGTATAACTCATTCATAGGGATTGATATTGACCTTTTATTCCATCTGAAATAGTTAATGAGAATATTGATTGTTGGAGTCACAATTTTTTAGCTTCAATTATTCCTTCTCCTCCTTCGATTCCTTGTGATTTTTTAGGTTTCTCATGAGATTTCATCTCTTCAAAAAGGGGTCAATGTTCTTCTTAATATAATCCATCCATGTAACCATTCTCCTAATAATATCAAAGACTTGAGCTTCAAATCTCACAAATATACTATTATCTTCATTAACATGTCCTCCCAATGCTCTTCATCCATTTCTATGGATTGAGGTTGCTTCTTAACCCTTCTCCTGTCGATTTGGGGATCAACATGATACAACTCTCCGAAATATTTGGATTCCCTATGTTGGGTAAGAATGTATTACACTTCAAACCACCAAATTCCCAAATAAACCATCATGACACCAATATAATTTGTAAACTACCTTGGAAATTCCAATGGTTAGATCACCAAACTAGATATAGATTTAAAATGACTATAGTGAGTCTATGCTCGATTGTGCAATTATCTTTTCTATATTTTTTATCACTTTAATAGGGATAAAAACACACCATTCACATCCTTTAACCATTGCAACAAATTAAGTGAATTGCTATATCTAGACACACAAAACATAACACAACTATCTATCATGGAAACTCGTACAATAAAACCAATGTTCAATGAAGGATATGCATTCCATATTCATATATTATGGAGATTACAATACATAATAAAAATCTTTCCAATATTTTGTGAAGTTATGAGACACTATGGTCTTCTATAGTGCTCTACAATATGATTATGTCCCTTTGCTTTGTTGGCACCCCTTCCAATCTAATAACTAGTAGCTAGTGAAAAAGTGAAGGCATGTTACCTTCTATTGCTAGTTTTTTATAGCTAGAATCAGGGTGAGGCTTATGCTTATGGTTCAAATTTCAAAACCCTTTTGGAACCTCCATTATATTTCTAGAATTCTAAAGTGGATTCATACACTTTACTAACTCCTTGCATTCTAGTTATGATTATTTAATATGGCTACCACTTGGCCATGTGGGGAATATTTGTGCTATTAACTTGGCAAGGCCCAAAGATTCTCAAATGGAATCCATTTTAGGTTATACAAAATCTCATTGGAAAGAATCTATAAGAACAAATTTATGTCATGTCTTAGGGGCCAAAAGAACATTGCTTAGGTCCTTAGAAAACACAATGGGGCCAAAAAACGCTATTTATGGGGCAAAAAAACACTATTTGGGTCCTCAAAAATGCCTCACAAGTTGATGTCTTGAGCTTTGAAAAATCAACACCGTCTTTGAGATGCATGAGTCCTAATTTCCCCATTCTAAAGAACCAATAAATTTATATCATACTTATGTAGATCCATTTGGTTCATTTGTCCCTCTTGGAGAAATTGAAAGTAGCTTAGAAACCCACATGGATACAGTTGTAGGTGCCCAATTTAAACCTTAATTCCTATTTTTATTATGTATTTTGAATTCTTATTTTGTTAAACTAGATTATAAGGATAGACATCTACAACTCTTTTAATATAATATTAGGTTGGTTCTGACTCTACTATTTGCAGTCTCTCCTAGGTTGAGAAAGGAACAAGCTAGGATAACTTTGAAAAATATGAACGTTGAACAAATCTAGCTGCAATGTTTTTTTTTTAAATATAAAAATCTATGTTACCAAAAAAGAGAGGAAATAAAATATTGGTTATTTTGATTATTTATTCATATACATATTTTTACACAATAGGATTATGATTATGGACCAACAACAGTCGTCTGTCTATACGAAAGTACTGTTTGTAAAATATATGTGAATTTTAATAACTGTGCAAAGCTACGTCACTTATTTCGGCTACTTAGCATGGGTGACTGGGTATATGTATCTCGCCTTTGATGACCGATTTGATCCATATCAGTAATCTGTTATGGCCTGTGTAGCCTCGTGCCTGTATGTTTTCTGGTTTGTGTAGCCTCATGCTATGAATCTGGCATGCCTGCTGATCTATGTATTTGTTAGTTGGCTTTGTGCCATGGACTATAGTGTACTGACGTTGTTATAGCTCCCGAAAGCAACATTTAAATTTAATAAAATGTTGTAACTTTTCAACTTTGAAAAAAAAACTGACTTATTTTAGATTTCTCATCAAAATCTAATTTTTTTTTTAATTCATCACCAAATCAACCAAATTGTGAATTTTATCACATTAATAAATTCCCAACATAAAAAATCTAAACTATACATTTTCATAAAAATAAATACTAAAGTTTCATTAAAAAATTATTCGTGGTCTTACTCTTTTATATTACTTCAAGTGGCAATATGAATCCTACAAGTATCACTTTTCACATTTTTAAGAGGATCTTTTACCAGATTTAAATCTTTGAGTGTTATTATTATTATTAATTATTACTTAATTAAATAAACATTAAAGTGGAGTTAATTTGAGTTAGAATGAAATAAGATGTTAATGTAATATAATTGTTAATGATCTTTGAGTGTTGTTATTATTATTAATTAAATAAATAAACATTAAAGTAGAGTTAATTTGAATTAAAATGAAATAGAGTGTTAATGCAACATAATTGTTTATGAATTTTATAAGTACACATACATTTTGTCACGCAACTAGGTACCTCAAACATTATTTATGATGTACAAACCTTCATTACAATGTACAACTTGCAACTATAATGTACCATTCTTAATTACACTTTACAACTTAAACAACTATGTTATCATGCACTTATTTAGTACTAATTTCCATTGCAGGTGTTAATTACACTTTACAACTTGAAACAACTCTATTATGATGTACTGATTTTGTAATTACACTTTACGACTTGAAACAACTCTAATATGATGTATTTATTTTGTTATAAACTATGCTAATTGGCTTTTTATGGTTTTAATAATTTTTGTTGTTTAAAATTACTATAATATTTTAGTGACCATGGCAAAGAACATTGTTCCATTTGTTATGTGGATAGCTATTTAAATATTATCTCATATTTTGGATTTGCTTAAGTTGATCAACAAGATTAACCTAAGTATAACAAGTGTACAGCATGGATTTATTTATTTCATGGTGGTCGTATATGTTATGCTTAATGCATCTTGATTAAGATTTAAATAAAATTTGTTTTTGTTTTTTCTTGTTTATTAAATAATATTTGTTTTGTGTTTATATTAACTCTAACAATATGATATGAATAATGGTTATGAAATTATATATTTTAGTCTTTGTTTAATAACAAGTAACTTCACAAAATTAAGTGGTTAGTTATGTCTATCAACATTCACCAACCATTTTACTTATAATTATGCTAATACACATTTATGATTGAGATTTTATAAATCCACGTCCTTATAAATCCATGTCCTTAGGATTTGTAAACGTCAAAGTACAATCATGGATAAGGTGCATCATGTTAGTCTAGATTGCCTTAGCTCAATTGGTTGAGTTTGATGTTAAATTTTATATAAAGATATTATGAAAATATTTTTTTAAAAAAATTAGAAAATGTTAATAAATTAAAGTAAGTTATTTTTTAAAATAAAATTTATATTATAAAATAATAAAAAAGTTAAAAAAAATAAAAAAAAATATTGTAAAATATATTTAATAAAATAATATAAAATTATAAAATTAAATAAGTACTTATTACACGTAGTGTATAAATGACCATCATTAAAACGTTTTACTAAATTAAATTATCAAATCATCAACATATACAAATTTTATATAACAATTATCACAAATTTTATATAATAGTTTAATGAAACTTTAATATCCAAGAGAGTTGAAATCCTCTTTAATCATGTTACATTATGTCTTAACTTGCTAATATATATATAAATATAAAGTATTAATTAGGTGTATATTTAATATTAAAATTACATTTTATTAAGCTTAAGTGGGATTACTACATAAATAACAAAAATTAATCACAAAGGTTAATTGTAATTTCAAGATTATTTCCATTTTCCCTTTTAATTACAAAATAATCATCGTTTTTAAAGGTATTTGTTTTTTGCTTTTTTTTACTACAAAAATTAAATATATATTCTAGTGTTAGATATATGAAAGGACTTAATATGATAAAAATAAATAAATAATACTCTCGAGGATGGACTTAATTTGTTATTGGTGTTGGATGTTTTAAGTTGATATTTGGGCATAACAAGATGTTGAGGTAGATATTAGAGTTTCATTAAGGATATTCAAGTTGTTATTGAAATTTGAAAATAAAAAATTCTTGGAATTTATGGATCTATTATTTATATTAAAATTATAATAATGATTCAAAGATTATAGAAACTCATTTAAACATATTTTACAATTAATGATCTTATATAATAAACTTATTGAGATTCTAGTTATCAAAATTCAAAGAAAAATTATGCTTGAAAAACCATATTAAAGAAGAAAGCTAAATAAGCTAAGTAATGAGTTTATATATTTGAGTTCAAATATCAAAATTCAAAGCAAAATCACTCTTGAAAACCCAACGTAAAGAAGCAAGTTAGGTAAGTTGTCATAATGCGATAACACTAATAAGTAAAAGCATGTGTCAACAAAGGTAAATGTTCCCCATGGAAACCTTATTGTTCTATGCATGTAGGGGACTTGTGCGATATAGGATGATGATATATGTATATACAAAGGAATGATAATGGATGTGATGTAGGCAGGGATGCAATCATATTCACACAATTTCTTTTATCAAACAAAAAATAGTATTTTGAATAGAAATTTAAATACAACTAAGGAACTATACATAAATATCTCATTAAGCCATGATTATGTTCTCTTTATTCAATGACAGTACATCAACTCTCAATTGTCTTGTATTTATAAAAGCATATGATTGTATCTAGATTATGCGTAGGCCCAACTATAGAAGGCCAATCTTTAAGATCCCAAATACGCTTTGCTCATTTACAATCCTCATATTTAATTAAGTTTATGATATTTGGCTTATGGCCTTCTAACTACCCAATTGTTCAAATTCAACACCACATGTTCTAATGCTGATATAAATTCACTAAGAGAAAGAAATATTCTACACATCATTAACTACAACAATTTTAAGCAAATATATCTCGCTAAATTCCCTCCATTTATAAATGAAAGTTCCAAGCTCACATGAAATTCTCCAACATACTTCATCCTATAGTCCTTCATGTTTAGAACCCAATTCCATGAAGTCAAATGCATGTAGGATAATCCCAATTCCATGAAGTCAAATGCATGTAGGACAGTGACTTGGCCAAGGATGCTCCTGCATTAAACCTCCATGGCTGAAAATTTCCATGAGATCTAACTCATGAGGGATGGATAACAAAATATCCAAATAAATATGGGTCTCCAAGTTGACTAAGTTCTTATAAATCCATGACGCATCCTCTAAAATTGTGTCTTTCTACTTGATCAAATACTTGTCGTACTCCTTACTCCTTGTCTTCTAATTTTCAAGTTTATGCCAATGCTTCCTCAAATTCCTTTAATTTCTTTACTAGTTTTGTTTTCACCATTTTACCACTAGTTATTTCTTAGCTACCTCTATTTCTTGAAGGATTTCAAGATACTCATAAAGATACGCAACATTAAATACTAGTGAATTGTCCATGTCATCAGGTCAATCCAACTTATGTGCATTATCATAAACCTTTCTAATGATTTTACATGGTCCTATTTTCTTCTACTTTAGTTTGTTATAAATTCCCCTAGGAACCTAGTGTGTTTTAAGTTCCCCTAGGAAATATTTCCTTCCTTAGGTGAGCCATTACTAAGTCTCCTTTTATAAATGTTTTCATTCCCCTTTTTTGAGATATCTTATCTTTGTACATCTCATTGCTGTACTGCAACTATTTTCTTACATGCTCATGTATATCCCTCACAAATTTTGCAAATACCTTTACATTTATACTTCTCACATGTTCTTCACTTGGAAACCTCACCAAATCTATTACTCTCTTTGGAGATATTCTACAATTTAAAAATGTGTCTTCCTTTTGGATCTATTGACTGGATTGCTATATGAAAATTTAGCCTGTGCTAAGATCATATCCCATTTCCTTAGTTTATCTACTACCAAAAATCTTAGCAAATTGCAAATACATATGTTCTCAATCTCTATTTGCCCATCTATTTTAGTGTGATATGAAGAACTAAACGACAACATAGATCCCAACTTATTCCACAAGTTTTTCCAAAAATGTCCTAACAATCTAGTATCCCTATCTAAAGTAGTACTCACCAGGGTATCCAATACAACTGAACTATCTCTTTAAAGAATAAAACAACATTCATAGCATCACTTGCCTTCTTACATGTAATAAAATATGATTTTTTTAAAAATCTATCCACACATATCATAATTGAATTATGAGCTCTTTGAGCTCTTGGTAATCCCAAAATAAAATCCATGCTTACCTCTTCCCAACATTGCTCTAATATAGGTAAAGGTGTATACAAACTTGTATTTTGGCTCATTCATTTTGCAAGTTAGCATATCACACAACCTTCAACCAATCTTAACACATCTCTACTAGTACTTGACCAAAAATATATTTCTTTAACCAAATCTCTAGTCTTGTCATTGTCAAAATCACCACTTGAACCTACATTACACAATTCTCTAATGAGATTAGGGGAACTTATTCTTTTGTAAATATGTTTATCGTTGAATATTTGTGCTACTAACTTGGCAAGGCCCAAAGATTCTCAAATGGAATCCATTTTAGGTTATACAAAAGCTCATTGGAAAGAATCTATAAGAACAAATTTATGTCATGTCTTAGGGGCCAAAAAAACATTGCTTAGGTCCTCAAAAAATACAATGGGGCCAAAAAACGCTATTTATGGGGAAAAAAACACCATTTCAGTCCTAAAAAATGCCTTGCAAGTTGATGTCTTGAGCTTTGAAAAATCAACATAGTCTTTGAGATGCATGAGTCCTAATATCCCCAATCTAAAGAACCAATAAATTTATATGATACTTATGTAGATCCATTTGGATCATTTGTCCCTCGTGGAGAAATTGAAGGTACCTTGGAAACCCACATGGATATGGTTGTAGGTGCCCAATTTGAACCTTAATTTCTATTTTTATTATTTATTTTGAATTCTTATTTTGTTAAACTAGATTATAAGGATAGACATCTACAACTCTTTTAGTATAATATTAGGTTGGTTCTGACTCTACTATTTGTAGTCTCTGGACCTATGGTGAGAAAGGAACAAGCTAGGATAACGTTGAAAAATATGAACGTTGAACAAATCTAGCTGCAATGTTTTTTTTTAAATATAAAAATCTATGTTACCAAAAAAGAGAGGAAATAAAATATTGGTTATTTTGATTATTTATTCATATACATATTTTTACACAATAGGTTTATGATTATGGACCAACAGCAGTTGTCTATCTATACGAAAGTACTGTTTGTAAAATATATGTGAATTTTAATAACTGTGCAAAGCTACCTCGCTTATTTTGGCTACTTAGCATGGGTGTCTGGGTATATGTTTCTCGCCTTTAATGACCGATTTGATCCATATCAGTTATCTGTTCTGGCCTGTGCAGCCTCGTGCCTGTATGTTTTCTGGTTTGTGTAGCCTCATGCTATGAATCTGGCATGCCTGCTGATCTATGTATTTGTTAGTTGGCTTTGTGCCATGAACTATAGTATATTGATGTTGTTATAGCTCCCAAAAGCAACATTTAAATTTAATAAAATGTTGTATCTTTTCAACTTTGAAAAAAAAACTGACTTATTTTAGATTTCTCATCAAAATCTAATATTTTTTTTAATTCATCACCAAATCAACCAAATTGTAAATTTTATCATATTAATAAATTCCCCACATAAAAAAATCTAACCTATACATTTTCATAAAAATAAATACTAAAGTTTTATTAAAAAATTATTCATGGTCTTACTCTTATATATTACTTCCCGTGGCAAAATAAATCCCTACGAGTATCACTTTTCACATTTTTAAGAGGATCTTTTACCAGATTTAAATCTTTGAGTGTTATTATTATTATTAATTATTATTTAATTAAATAAACATTAAAGTGGAGTTAATTTGAGTTAGAATGAAATAGGATGTTAATATAACATAATTGTTTATGATCTTTGAGTGTTGTTATTATTATTAATTAATTAAATAAACATTAAAATAGAGTTAATTTGAATTAGAATGAAATAGGATGTTAATGCAACATAATTGTTTATGAATTTTATAAGTACACATACATTTTGTCGATGCAACTAGGTACCTCAAACATTATTTATGATGTCAAACTTTCATTACAATGTACAACTTGCAACTATAATGTACCATTCTTAATTACACTTTACAACTTAAACAACTATGTTATGATGCACTTATTTAGTACTAATTTCCATTGCAAGTGTTAATTACACTTTACAACTTGAAACAACTCTATTATGATGTACTTATTTTGTTATAAAGGATGCTAATTGGCTTTTTATGGTTTTAATGATTTTTGTTGTTTAAAATTACTATAATATTTTAGTGACCATGGCAAAGAACATTGTTCCATTTGTTATGTGGATAGCTATTTAAATATTATCTCATATTTTGGATTTGCTTAAGCTGATCAACAAGATTAACCTAAGTATAACAAGTGTACAACATGGATTAAGTATATGTTATGCTTAATGCATTTTGATTAAGATTTAATAAACAATTTGCTTTTGTTTTTTTATATCAGTTTTTGTTTTTTCTTGTTTATTAAATAATATTTGTTTTGTGTTTATATTAACTCCAACAATATGATATGAATAATGATTATGAAATTATATATTTTAGTCTTTGTTTAACAAGTAACTTCACAAAACTAAGTGGTTAGTTATGTTTGTCAACATTCACCAACCATTTTACTTATAATTATGCTAGTACACATTTATGATTGAGATTTTATAAATCCACGTCCTTATAAATCCATGTCCTTAGGATTTGTAAACGTAAAAGTAAACCTATGGATAAGGTGCATCATGTTAGTCTTTGCCTTAGCTCAATTGGTTGAGTTTGATGTTAAATTTTATGTAAGAATATTAAAAATAAGGATATTATGAAAATATTTTAAAAAAATTTAAAAGATGTTAATAAATTAAAGTAGGTTAATTTTTTAAAATAAAATTTATATTATAAAATAATAAAAAAATTAAAAAAAATTAAAATTTGATATTGTAAAATATATTTAATAAAATAATATAAAATTGTTTTTAATAAAATTAAATAAGTACTTCGTGTATAAATGACCATCATTAAAACTTTTTAATGAATTAAATTATCAAATCATCAACATATACAAATTTTATATAACAATTATCACAAATTTTATATAATAGTTTAATCAAACTTTAGTATCCAAGACAGTTGAAATCCTCTTTAATCATGTTATATTATGTCTTAACTTGCTATATATATATGCCAATAAAGTATTAATTAGGTGTATATTTAATATTGAAATTAAATTTTATTAAGCTTAAGTGAAATTTCTACATAGATAACAAAAGTTAATCACAAAGGTTAATAGTCATTTCAAGATTATTTCCATTTTCCTTTTTAATTACAAAATAATCGTCATTTTTAAAGGTATTTGCTTTTTGTTTTTTTTACAAAAATTAAATATATATTCTAGTGTTAGATATATGAAAGGACTTAATATGATAAAAATAAATAAATAATACTCTCGAGGATGGACTTATTTTGTTATTGGTGATGGATGTTCTAAGTTGATATTTGGGCATAACAAGATGTTGAGGTAGATATTAGAGTTTCATTAAGGATATTCAAGTTGTTATTGAAATTTGAAAATAATTTCTTTTTGGAATTTATGGATCTATTATTTATATTAAAATTATAATAATGATTCAAAGATTATAGGGTAGGTGGTCTATGTCGGGTAGGAGTTTCGAGTAGGGTAGTTGGGAGTTTGTAGTATTGGATCGTATTGGGAGTGAAATAAATGAAAGTTGAAATTCAAGCTAAGCATCGACATCAATACGTGGATCAATACCTGGCATGGCCTATCAGCGAGTACCAAGAATGCCAAGCTAAGCAAATGTGAATTTGACCAAAGGAGGGTTAATTACTTAGGCCATATAATTGAAGAAGAAGGGATCTCTATGGATCCATAGAAGATAAT
>LPNX011018238.1:19248-56751 GCA_001517045.1 Pseudotsuga menziesii
AGGTCCTGCATGAGACTTGTTGGTTATTGCACAAAGTTTATGGAAGGATTCTCCAGGATTGTGCATCCAATTACCTCCCTGTAGAAGAAGAGAGTCCAAATTATATGGTCTCAAGGGTGCAAGGACAATTTCCAACTGTTGAAACAACTCCTTATAGAAAATCATTTTAACATATTTTATAATTAATGATCTTATATAATAAACTTATTGAGATTCTAGCTATCAAAATTCAAAGAAAAATTATGCTTAAAAAACCATATTAAAAAAGAAAGTTAAATAAGCTAAGTAATGAGTTTATATATTTGAGTGCAAATATCAAAATTCAAAGCAAAATCATTCTTGAAAACCCAACATAAAGAAGCAAGTTAGGTAAGTTGTCATAATGCGATAACACTAATAAGTAAAAGCATGTGTCAACAAAGGTAAATGTTCCCAATAGAGACCTTATTGTTCTATGCATGTAGGGGACTTGTGCGATATAGGACGATGATATATGTATAAACAAAGGAATGATAATGGATGTGATGCAAGCAGGGATGCAATCATATTCACACAATTTCTTTTATCAAACAAAAAAATAGTACTTTGAATAGAAATTTAAATACAACTAAGGAACTATACATAAATATCTCATCAAGCCATGATTATGTTCTCTTTATTCAATGACAGTACATCAACTCTCAATTGTCTTGTATTTATAAAAGCATATGATTGTATCTAGATTATGCATAGGCCCAACTATAGAAGGCCAATCTATAAGATCCCAAATACGCTTTTGTCATTTACAATCCTCATATTTAATTAAGCTTATGATATTTGGCTTATGGCCTTCTAACTACCCAATTGTTCAAATTCAACACCACATGTTCTAATGCTGATATAAATTCACTAAGAGAAAGAAATATTCTACACATCATTAACTACAACAATTTTAAGCAAGTATATCTCGCTAAATTCCCTCCATTTCTAAATGAAAGTTCCAAGCTCACATGAAATTCTCCAACATACTTCATCCTATAGTCCTTCATGTTTAGAACCCAATTCCATGAAGTCAAATGCATGTAGGACAGTGACTTGGCCAAGGATGCTCCTGCATTAAACCTCCCTGGCTGAAAATTTCCATGAGATCTAACTCATGAGGGATGGATAACAAAATATCCAAATAAATATGGGTCTCCAAGTTAACTAATTTCTTATAAATCCATGATGCATCCTCTAAAATTGTGTCTTTCTACTTGATCAAATACTTGTCGTACTCCTTACTCCTTGTCTTCTAATTTTCAAGTTTATGCCAATGCCTCCTCAACTTCCTTTAATTTCTTTACTAGTTTTGTTTTCACCAATTTACCACTAGTTATTTCTTAGCTACCTCTATTTCTTGAAGGATTTCATGATACTCATAAAGATAAGCAACATTAAATACTAGTGAATTGTCCATGTCATCAGGTCAATCCAACTTATGTGCATTATCATAAACCTTTCTAATGATTTTACATGGTCCTATTTTCTTCTACTTTAGTTTGTTATAAATTCCCCTAGGAACCTAGTGTGTTTTAAGTTCCCCTAGGAAATATTTCCTTCCTTAGGTGAGCCATTACTAAGTCTCCTTTTATAAATGTTTTCATTCCCCTTTTTTGAGATATCTTATCTTTGTACATCTCATTGCTTTACTGCAACTATTTTCTTACATGCTCATGTATATCCCTCACAAATTTTGCAAATACCTTTACATTTATACTTCTCACATGTTCTTCACTTGGAAACCTCACCAAATCTATTACTCTCTTTGGAGATATTCTACAATTTAAAAATGTGTCTTCCTTTTGGATATATTGACTGGATTGCTATATGAAAATTTAGCTTGTGTTAAGATCATATCCCATTTCCTTAGTTTATCTACTACCAAAAATCTTAGCAAATTGCAAATACATATGTTCTCAATCTCTATTTGTCCATCTATTTTAGTGTGATATGAAGAACTAAACGACAACATAGATCCCAACTTATTCCACAAGGTTTTCCAAAAATGTCCTAGCAATCTAGTATCCCTATCTAAAGTAGTACTCACTGGGGTATCCAATACAACTGAACTATCTCTTTAAAGAATAAAACAACATTCATAGCATCACTTGTCTTCTTACATGTAATAAAATATGAATTTTAAAAAAATCTATCCACACATACCATGATTGAATCATGAGCTATTTGAGCTCTTGGTAATCCCAAAATAAAATCCATGCTTACCTCTTCCCAACATTGCTCTATTATAGGTAAAGGTGTATACAAACTTGTATTTTGGCTCATTCATTTTGCAAGTTAGCATATCACACAACCTTCAACCAATCTTAACACATCTCTACTAGTACTTGACCAAAAGGTATATTTCTTTAACCAAATCTCTAGTCTTGTCATTGTCAAAATCACCACTCGAACCTACATTACACAATTCTCTAATGAGATTATCTCTCAGGGAATTTATTCTTTTGTAAATATGTTTATCGTTTAATAAAAAAACCCAAATTTGAGTTGTTTTCCACGTTGTATGGTTCTTTACAAGATTTCCAAACCTCTAGAAAATCTACATCATCCTCATACAAGATATTCATATTATACAGACCCGTAGCCTCAACATCCACTGTACTTAACAACAATATTATTCTACTCAATGTATCATAAACCCACTTAGACTTCCTTAATATGTGCTTCATAAAAATGGGTAACTTTGCAAAAAATGCACTCATTTCATATGTCTTTGTTTCAATTCACTTTGACTTTTGGTATTCTAAGTACTTGGTGATCAATATATACCACAAACTATTTGAATGTCAGAATGCATCTCCACTTCTTCAATGTTTGAATTATAGATATAATTTGTAATCATAAAAAACATATTTTCTTTTGATTTCATTTATATTCTCATTAAAGTAATAAAAATGCTTACCTTCTTGACTCAACACTACTCCACTTGTTCATCCACTCACATCACAATCCACTTAGATTTTTTTTTAAGTCTTGTAAATATAATATTGGTGGTTCATAACCTTCTTCTTCAAATCTCAAAACTCTTTTAAGCTAACATTGTCCACTAAAATATTCCCTTCTTCATGCACTCATTTAGTGATGCACATATACCACTGAAACCTCAAATAAACTTCTTATATAAACTTGCAAATCCATGTAAACTTCTAACATAAAGAGTGTTTTTTTGGGAATAGTCCATTCAAGTATAACGCTTACCTTTTTTGGGGGTCTATCTTCAAACTCTCCATGGAAACCTCAAAACCTAACTATACCAACTCTTTTTGAATAAAGGTACATTTCGTCAAGTCAATTAACAAATTCTCATCTTTCAATTGTTCCATTTGCTCCACTACTTATTGCAAAATGCCTCAAATGCCCCTATTTTGTCCTATTAAAAATCAAAATATCATTAACGTAAGCAACCACAAATTTACTTAACAAAGGTTTTAGTACCTCATACATAAATCTCTCGAAGGTACATGGTGCATTTGTAAAACCAAATGGCATACCCAACCATTCATGCAATCCTTCAATTTTATTGAATGTCATCTTCTATTAATCACTTTCATACATAAATCTCATGAAGGTACATGGTGCATTTGTAAAACCAAATGGAATACCCAACCATTTATGCAATCCTTCATTTTTGTTGAATGTCATCTTCTATTAATACCCATTGTTCAAATCAATTTTTGTAAAGTATCTTGTTTCTCTGAAATAGTCCATAAGCTCTATTTGTAGACCTTATACCCACTCTTCATTCTTCACCCTTTTTGGTAATACAAGACCTAAGTACACCATAAGGACTCAAACTTTCTCTTATCAAGCCTATGTTTAGTATCTTTTCAACTTGGCTATTAACCTCTTCACTTTCTATTGGGGTCATCCTATGTGAAGCTTTTTTAGACAATCTTAATCTATGCATCAAGTCAATCGAATGGGAAATGTTTCTAATTGGAGGTACTCAAAATGGCACATCATATGTGAAGATCTTCTTGTATTTATTCAATAATTCAACTTCTATCACTTTCTTCTATTCTTCTTCTAAAACCATCTTTGGAAAACTTGCAAGTCAACACTTTGAATTCTTCATTTCTTCCCAATATTTTTTGATTGAACACATCATCATCTTATTGTTACTACCATCACCAACACTCTCTTACATCATCAGATGTAATTTGCAACTTCTTCCCTCTTTTTGAAATTGGTAAGTATTTCTCATCCCATCATGAAAAACTCTGATATCATAAAACCAATATCTACCAAGAAACACAATAATAAGCCATGGCACAATATTGCCAATCTTAATAATGTCATATTGGATATTTCAATAGGAACGGTTGAAAACAACAACCTGATGTCCTTATTGCAACCATGAAACTATGTATCCACTAGGATGGAGTGTACATTTCAACTTTTACTTCTCTATCACTTTTGTGAATACTAGGTTTTCAACGTTTCCTACATCAATAATAACCATACAACACTTACCATGTATTTTACAGTTTTCCTTGAAGGTGTTATTTCTCTACACTGGTCCTTCAACAACTTTCTTCTTTGGCTTGAGCAACACCCTTTGAACATTAGATTTTCTCCTCGCTCATAGTGAATTTATACAATTTGTCCCCAACAATAGAGGACTACTCTACCTAATCTACATGTGTCCTTGCTTCATCCTTCTTCCATCATTTTGATTCTAAAGACATTTTACCATCTTGTGTCCTTGTTTACCACACTTGTTAAGATGTAGGAACATATTGACCTCCTATGTTTCTTCGGAAACCTTTATCTCTTCCACTAATACTACCTCCTATATAGTGTCAACCACTACTCCTTTCTTCATTTTCAACTCTTTCATTTGTTTGAGTTCTTCTAAATCTTTCTTTGTTTCCACCTCAACCTCATCTTCCTTTGTTACTTTTTAGTCTTCTATTCAACTTTTCTTCAATTTTAAGAGCAACCTAGTATGCTTCATCTACAGTATCAAAATAATGAGTGATGAAAAATGAGCACTCATTTCATTTTAAATCTAAAATATTAGGCTATTAACATACTTGCAACCTTTTGTAGTTTTGGTTCCTTCACGCCTAATCTAATTGACAATCTAAAGAACTCTTCTATGTACTCTTAGATTGATGACTCCCTTTGCCTCAAATTCTAGGCATGCATACATAAAACATGTTGATAAACCACAAGGAAAGTTTTTTGTTCATTTTACTTACCATTTTCTTCTAGGTTTTAGTTTTCTCCTTATGTTATCAATTCTATCTTTTTGTACACACAATCCCACCATAACGTTACATTCCCCATGAACTTGGTGGAGGCAAACTTCACCTTGTGGGGGTCTTCAACTTTCATATATTCAAAATTCCTTTCCAGCTCCTAACTAATTAATTGTTTTTTTAGCTTTTAGGGTACCATCAATAATTTGAAATTTCAACTCTTGCATTACCTATTTCTTTCTAATAAATTCCACACCAAGATCTCTCTCGGTCATCTTGTCTTTATTTTACTTAAGGTCTTTATTCCAACTCTTCTCTAGCGTCTTCAACATTTCTCATTTCCAATTCTTCAATGCTCCTTTTCTCTTCAAGTTATTGATGATTTCTCATATCCTCTATCTCTAGATATTCTAGACTTGTCTGATTTATTCTCCTAGGTGAGCATACTTATTCCTATTCTCTTAGTAATTCTCAACCTAATACCAACCATAGACCAATGTACTTTTAGCATTATCTTCAAAAGCATCACTCTTCTAGCATTTTTTATTGTTAAAGTAAACTCCACCATTAATGCAAGTTCAGAACAAGCATAAATCTTCTTCATTCCCAACAATCTCATATCTTGGCATCTTCCTTTCCTAGAGCTATAAGCTTTCTATGATACCACTTGATGCATGTGGGATTGTAATCATATTCACATAATGGAATTTGTCAAATAAAAACAACGCTTTGAACATAAATCAACATAACAAAAGTAATATATAGAGAAATCTCATCAAACCACACACACATATTAAATGGCAATGCATCAACTCTCACCTTTCTTACATTCATAGAACCATCAGAGTCTTTAGATTCTACACAAACCCAACTATAGAAGGCCAAACTATGAAAGCCCAAGGTCCTTTACTCAGTTACAAACCTCAAATTTAAGCGACGATAGGCGACTACGATAAAAAAATGTAACTAGAAGGTGATCACTGTCTTTAAACCTATGATTAAGGATCGATGATGGGGATGCATTCTTTTGGCATATACCTCTTTGATATTCGTTGGGCACACACAATCAAGGGCAGAGATTTAGATTTATTGTGGGTCGTCAACATACAAAACGACAATGGCTAATCTATCGTTTTTTCCTTTAATTTGAGCCTCTTGCCACGCAGAGGATTTAATAGGTTAAACTAATGGTCGATATGGTTAAATGAATCGTTGAACCGTTAATCGTTTCAATTTCAATTTCACACATGCATCATTTCAATTTCAACCCAATTGTTACTCAATGGATTACCAAGGTAAATATCTTTTTATAGGTAGTGCAGGTGATTCACTCGGCAGTCTTCTATTGATAGCTTGTCTGCTAAACATATCATTCTTTCTTCCAAAATTAAAATCGACCCTAGTTAAGGTTTAATATACTTTGATATTGGTCCCTAGAATTGAAATATAGAGGGAGAGAGTTGTGAATCACCCCTTTAACCATTTTAAATGAATTGCTCTATAATCATTGGATAGGATTGTCTCACGATGTACACAAATGATTAAATTCCTACACTAATCTCTCCTTAAGCTTTCAACATATCTATAGGAAGCACAATTCGAGTGCTGATGGCCTATCATAGGAAGCACTGTCCCTGGATATGGGAAAACTCTTCTTCAATGAGTACTTGGAAGGAGAGGTGATTGGATTTGGAAATGTAAAGTTCTTTTGATTTTGATTTGTATGACGATGGCTTACATATCTTTCTTTGAAAGACTGTTTTATTAGGCCTTTCACTTACCCTCTTGTTCTCTGGTTTGAGCAATTTTTTTTTGCACTTTAGTTGCCATGTGTCGAGGGGTGCCCTCTTTCCCCTCTAGTGCTTCCTTTGGATATGCTTTCAGGGATCTTATTGTGCTGCTTATAGATAGTGTGGAGAGTCTTTCTTGGAGAGATTAGACTGGGGGATGAGGGTTTTTCAGTCCCGCTTGTTTGTATATGGCTATGTTGATTTGTGTGCCAGCAATGATTGACAGTTATTTGTAACTTAGTATGATACACAGTGTCATGGTTTGTCTTTGTTACCTTTGATTCAATAGAATATCAAGAAACTAATCTTTTCTTCTTGAAAACAAGTCCTACACTAATGAGTCCATATTTTGTCATTATTTTTAATGTGCCAATAGAAAGCGGGGAAGCCCACTTAATCTCAAGCTTCTCAATTATAATAACAATCGCCATAAATAAATAATAATTATGGTGAACATTGGAGTTAAAGCTGACCATTCTTTAAATTAAGATAAATATTTAAAGGGACTATGTTTTAACCTAATTATTTAAAGGACCTTTCTTTGCAAGTAGGGAGGCATACTCCGATGCAAGTGTTTTTAACTCAACCTTTATTGTCCTGATTCCAAAATATGCTAATCCTAGTACTTTTGATGGTTACAGACCTATATCTTTATGTAATTTCAGCTACAAGATCATTGGTAAGATTTTATCTACCAGGATTAAGAAAGTATTGGGAAGATATATTTCTTATGAGCAGTTTGGGTTTTTGCCTGGAAGACAAATTCATGATGTTGTTGGTGCTGTTCAGGAAGGCTTACATTCAATCCACTGTAAGGGTTTAAAGTCGGTGGTCCTGAAAATTGATCTATCTAAAGTCTATGATAGGGTCAGTTGGATTTATTTGCGGGTTATATTAACCAAAATGGGTTTCGGGGTACCTTTCATTACATGGGTTATGAGCAGTTTAACTACTGTTTCATTTTCTATCTTGATTAATGGAGTGGCTTCAAGTTTCTTTAGATCTGGTAGAGGACTTAGACAGGGGTGCCCTCTTGCACCTTTACTATTTCTTGTTGTTGCTGAAGGTTTGAGTAGGGCTCTATTATCTACTAAATCCACTGGTATTTTTAAGGGCATCTCTTTTGGTAATAATATTTCATTGACACATGTTCTTTTTGTTGATGACATTGTAATGATTACTGATGGATCAGCTCAGTCTTTGTCCATTTTATATGAGATTTTGATGGACTTTACAAGAGCTACTAGAATGATGATCAATGAGGATAAATCATCATTTTATTACTCTAAACTTGATGATGATGAGTTAATCTCATTACAAAATATTTTCTCATATTATGTTTTAGATATTAACAGTGGTATGAAATACGTTGGCTTTTATTTAAAACCATGCATATATTTGTTGAAAGATTGGGATTGGCTTATTGCTAAGGCTGAAAACGAATAATGCTTTGGAGCCATAGATGGCTATCTAGGGGAGGCAAGCTTGTTCTGATTAAGTCTGTTCTTGAATCTTTGCCTATTTTTTGGATGCACTTCTGGATTCCTTCTGGGATTATTGAGAAGATAAGAAAACTTTGTTTTAAATTTTTATGGTTTGGTGGTGATGGATCCTCTTCTGGGTTGCCATGGACTTCATGGAAGGTTTTGGCAAGTCCAAAATCTTTGGGAGGATGGGGTTTGAAAGTACTTGCTTTATTTTCCAAAGCACTTGCAGCCAAAAGTGTTTGGAACATCATTCATGGATCTGGTTTATGGGTACAAATTGTTATTCAGAAATATATCATACCTCTCTCTTTGCTGGATTGGATTAGAGTAAGTGATAAGAAGAAATCAGGTATATCCATATGCTGGAAATCTGTGCTCTGGTCTTTTCATCTTATTGGTGATTTTCTTGTTTGGAAGATTGGGAATGGAGCTAATGTAAGAATTGGTTTGGATCCTTGGGCATGTTGTAAATGGCGCCATATCTTACCTTCCCAGCTGATTAATAGTCTGCACTCTACAGGTTATTACTTTTTAAAAGATGTTGGGAATTTTCCTATCACTAATCTTATGGAACAGGGTTGGTTAAGCTCTTATGATTTAGGCCTTGTTGAGAATCATGATATTAATGCCTGGAATGGTTATTTAGCCATTCTTAAAGCTAGCTTTATAAGATTTAAAGATGAGGAAGATGTTCTTGTCTGGAATCAGGCTAAATCTAGTTTTTACTCTCCCAAATGTGGTTACATGCAATTAATATAGGAACAACATGTCAGGGAAACAGAATGGTGGTGGAATATGTTCTGGCATTTGAAGAGTCCTCTTAAAGAAAAGCTTTTTTGTTGGGCTCTTTTCTCAGGTAGAGCCCTTACTTAAGATACTCTTATTAGAGGGTGCTGGCAAGGTCCTCGTCGATGCCATTTATGTAAGAGTGATTTTGAATCAAATTTACATCTAGGGGTTGATTGTCCTTATACTAAATCTGTTTGGAAGGAGATTGAAGCTAAGGTAAATATTTAGAATCTTTGGGTTGGGGACACAGTTCTCAACTGTTTAAAGAATTGGGTTTTCAGTTCAAAGGTACAACCAATAAGATCTTTGCCTATTAGTTTTTTGGTTTATTTGGAAATCTAGAAACCGTAGTTGTTTTGATAACCTTGACACATCCCTTGTGCAGGTTTCAACATTTAGTTTGGGTTTGCTTTCATCTTATCCATTGGATACTGCTACTTTGAAGGTTAGAGTCATTACTGAAGAAGTTAATGATAAAACAAAACCATGGGGTTTTTTTGATGGATCTGCTTCTGGTAGCCCTCAGGTAAGTGGAGTTGGGGGGTGCTTTTTCTCAAAGATGATCATTATTTTACTTTTAAAGCTGGTTTGGGGGAAGGGTCAAACAATTACGCAGAGTTATTTGCTTTGAAACTACTCATGACTCTGGCTTTGGATAAGCTGGTTTCGAGTATTCAGGTGTTTGGTGATTCCTTGCTTGTTATTAATTGGATTTTGGGCAAATTCAGAAGTCATAATCTACATCTTGCACAGCTACTGTGTGAGGTAATCAGACTTAATGATTTTTTTGAGTAGGCTGACTATCAACATATTTATAGGGAAATGAATACTTTGGCTGATAAACTTGCTAATGATGGTGGGAAAAAACAGATTGGGCACTAGATTATTAGTGAGTATAATGGGACTAGAAGACATGATACTTTTCAGGTATTCTAAGCACTTTGTTTTGGGGGAGTATTGGGTCTCTGATGATGATATTTAGTCCCAAACTTATGGAAACTTTTGTTTTTTATCTGTTTTTACATATTTGGTTGATATAGCTTGGATATTTTGACTCTCAGTTGGTATTGTTTATATAGGTCCTTGAAGCTTACTGACCAGCACAGATAATGCTAATGAAGAATTTTTGGACATTTCCCAGTATGAAGACTATACCTTTTTGGATAGTTTGGAAAGATGATGAAGACAAAGTTGTGAACAACAGCTGTTGTTTTAACTTTTTATAAAAAACTTAGTGGATTGCATGCTTTGTAATAAGACTTTTATTTTTTTGGAGTATGGAAGGGTTTTTTACTCAAGATTAAAAGATATTTTGATAGTTTATGATGCTGGTTTTTAATACCACGCTTATATAATAGTTTTTTGTGTTAAACATATGGTGTTGGGTTTTAACACCACTTTGTTGTTATAGCTTTTTGAGCTGTGCTTATGGGTATGATGTTTTTAATACCACTTTTGTTGTAATAGCTTTTTGAGCTGAACATATGGGATAAATGATCACTTATCAAATATTGATAGTGGATCATCCTCAAATATTGATAGTGGATCACTTATCAATTAAGCGTGTGAACTATGGTTTATAAATGGGATGATTGATTTATATATTTCGTTGGTGCCTTGAGCATGATTTATGATTTTAATTCTTAATTATATTGTTAGGTTAAATCTTGTAATGTCGAGCCTATACAAAACACGAGGCTAAGGCAATCACAAACCTTTAAAAAAAGGATATTATCTCTACGTTAGTCTAGGTTAAATTAGCTCAAGTTAGGTCAGTTTAGTGGATAAAGTCTATTTAAGGATTATAAGGATATCCTTTTATGATGAAGGACAATGTCCTTTTGTTGGAACCCAAAGTTTATGTTTTAAATAAAATTTTAAAAAAATAAAAATAAAAAGTTAAGAAGTTAAAAGCCGACGGTGTAAAAGCCATGTTTCCTTGGTTCAAGGGCTTAAAGGCAGTGTTGGAATTTGACGGGCAAAATGATCGTCATGGAGCATTTTGACCGTCAAATACGGTTAAAAAATATAGTAGACCGTTTTTTCTAAAGGGTAAATTTATCATTTAAACGTATTTTTGAAGGGCAATAAAATTTTCAAAACGTCATTATATTATTACTCCTTTTGAAAGGCAACAAAATTACTAAAACTTCATTATAAATTACTACTAGTAAATTAGTAATATCAATACTTTTATCTTATTATTATATAAAATTATACTTTCCAAATTCCAATTTCCAATCATACTTCCATTAAAAAGAGAAATATTAAGTTAGTATTATTTTCATCATCCATGCTTTTCTATTTTGTTGGTTTTCTTGATTTTTTTCTAAAAGCAAAAAAAAGTCATTTAACAATGATTTTTTTTTTTTAATTATAATTGACATCTACATAGTACAAAATTGGAGCCTAGAATCCCTTGGAAAGTTGGACTCTGGAGTTGGCAAGTTAGTTTAATTTTAAAAATATATTGATTTCTTTAAAATCTACTGTGCTTTTCTGTAATGTATATATATTTAAACTCATGTTGAGAATTGAAATACATACTGAGACAATAATAACCTATATTAGTTAACGGAAAATAATATTTCTAGACAGTTGCAATTTGTGGTGAGAGATTCAGTGTGTCTTGGTTAATTTTACCAAAATATTATCTGTAAGTCAAATTTCTTTACGAACTGGGGACTGCAAAATGAAAACAACATAATATATCCCAGCAATCTTTCCAGGCGAACTCTCTCACCTGCCAAACCAAGCCATCAAACCAAGCAATTTCGCAGCTAGTGCTTTCCTTGCGAACGCTCCCAATTAGTAAGCCTTCGCTTTTTTTTTTGGGCAGAAATCTCACCATTATTTATTTTGGAACATAGGTTTTTTGCCACGATAGCGATTGGGGGCTCAAGTCCAGTAGTTTATGAACCTCCAAAGGGGTCGATCCTCTATGTAGCAAGGCTATTGGCTCGACTCGCTCCTATAGAGATGCCATACGAAGCACCCACCCTGGTGTTTAACCTATCCCCCAGTTAAAAAGGTATTCTCGGCCAAGAAAATAAGTATTCGACCTCAACTGAACATATTTATTTAATTCTCCATTATACCCGTCTGTCGTTTAAGCATTCATTCAATTTCTGCAAATATGTTAGCTCCGGACTCCTTCATAGCTTTCTTGTGCCTGTTATCCATAAGTAAACAAAAAAGGTTGTAAATTCTGGAAGGAGAAGGTTGGAACTTGGGCATATATACCAACGCATAAGTGATAATACGGACTCGAAGCTATAACTTTTGGTCTTACAAAGCCTGCTAGCAAAAGATTGCGCTCCTAGCTAGCATGAATCTTTGGTGTTCCCCGTTAAAAAGATTAATTATGAGCATACTCCAACGAAAGGGGAAAAGGAGATCATATGCCAGTTCAGGCATGAGCTGCCGTTGTTTTGGGTCATGCAAAGGAGGCGATTTTAATGGGATTTTTATGGAATATTTTACAATCTAACATGTGTTTTAATTTTCAAAACAAAGACTGTGATTTAGATTCAAAAAATATTCTATAATTATGACAAATAAATAGGAATCAAGTTAATGTACCATATTAATAATTATTAATATGTCTATTTTTTTTATTTTAATATAAAAATGTTTAAAAAAAATATTATTTTGAAAAAAAATTAACAAAAATTAATTATTAAAGGGTAAATTTTTTTATCAAACTTTCACTATTGAAGGATAAAAAATTTAGCAAACTTCAACTCTTGAAGAACAAAATTTTAAACAAAACGTTTCATGACAGGCAATATAAAAGATCAAAACGTTAAAAAAAGTATTTTTGATGGGTAAAATAAAAACCAAATTCCAGCACTGCTTAAAGGGATAAAGATCTTGTTAAACTATTATTTTAAAAATATATTTAGCATCAAGTTGAATTGAAGTCCTCTTTTTATCATGTTAATAATTATTTGAAAAATTATAAGCTTATTTGGTTTCTCCACTTTTTACTTTAAAAAAATGTTTGGAACAAATAATCGATGCACCAATGACAATAATGGATGTACCACTAACTCAAATTAATGCACCAAGAATAAATTGAAGTTTAGGCTTTCCACGAATACCTATTCACTATAGCTAAATATTATTCAATATATTTATTAGTAATTATAAATAGTGTATAATGCACGTCATTCATTCTTAAAAAATCTTTGTTAATCGATAATGGATAAAAATCATACTTTCGTATTGTAAATATGAATATATAATATTAAGTATTATGTTATTTTAAAACATTATTTATGTGTGTTGTAAGGTAACTTTATATATTAAATGTAATTTATATTTATTAATTATGGTTAATAAATAATATTTGTTAATAATTATAAATAGTATATAATGTAAGTTATTTATGTCATGGCCTTGAGCCTAGCGACACCTTTACGCCCAAGAGGTGACTTGGGTGTCCATGTAGGAAAGACAGTTCGGTCGGAAGACTTGGCAAGGGGAACTTTGGCTAAGTGACGGAATAGAGAGTGGCCTGCGGATCGAGTAAGGGTGTGCTCCCACAAACGAAGCCCACGTTTGGAAAGTGCGACACCCTGGCACATCGACTGTTGGCAGCACACTTGAGCAAAAGCGCTCGTTGATGGAAGACACCTTGGAGGAGCACGGAGAACGACACCCATGATGAGGCATGGAGGCACTCAGTCAGACGGACCGTTGAACTGAGCGCCCATAGAAGGTGGGTGTGACACCACGACGCTAAGGACTTCAAGTGCACCCTAAGGAGGATGCAACGACAGAGCACCGAACGCCCAACCGACAAAGCCACTAGGAAAAGCGCATGAGAGGAAGTGGACCAAATGAAAGAGTGTGCATGTGGACCCCGAGTAAGCGTATTCGCTAAGCAAGGGGGCGCACCCACCTTTTTAGGTCACACTCACTCAAGAGGCGCTATAAAATGACTAAGGCATTTGTCAAGTCATCATCCAAGTTTTGGACAAGCAAGTTTGGCTAAGCAAGAGCAACAAACGCAAAGGCAACGAAAATCGCTCAGTAGAAGGCTAGCGAGTTAGCAACGAGGGTTTTCAGCAGAACAATGTTGTAGCAGCGAGAAGATGTTGCCTATGAAGGCACCCAGCTTGGGCCTGTTCTTTAAACTCTTATCTCTGTGTATTTTGGCATGGTAGCATGGTTGTGCGTACGCTAGGAGCTCTGCCAATTCAGTAACTCCCATCTTATGTAATCTGCTCTATTTTAATAAAAGCTTCCGAGGTTTTGCGAGTTGGACACCTCACCATCTTAAACTATTGTGCATTTTCTTGTGTTGTTGGCTAAGTTAATGTGTAACAGAAAAACGTGTTAAGTATAAAGTGTTAATGATAAAAATGTTTCTGCAACAAAGAGGCGTAGTCTGCTGAGAAGCATCTGGGTTGGCCACGCCCCCATAGCGCTCTCGAGCAGTGCCGCACATACTTGGTTGAGTGCATCTTAGCATTGCGACTCAGTCCCGTGACAAGTGGTATTAGAGCTGTGTTTACAACTAAGTGCAGTGCTTGATTTTACATCGTTGTCGGCATCGCAGGTGCATAGTTAGGATGACACAGTAAGCTTGTGGTTTCTATGGGAAGTGTTGGATGACAAGTCACCTTAGGCGAGGTTCACTAAGGTGCGCCCGGTTGCAGGTTGGAAGAAGGAAGACATGACTTAGAGTCGCATTCGCTAAAGAAGAGAGCTCCTTTGGAGACTCTCACGGAGGTCATTTGCTAGACAAATCCACCATAAATGAAGCTGAAGACACAGGGTTTTTTGGAACAAGTGTTGCGACACTTAGGTGTGCTTTTGGTTGGACAAGCGCTCCGCAGAGCGCCTTGGAAAAGTGCTTCGCGGAGCGCCTTGGAAAAGTGCTTCGCGGAGCGCCTTGGAAAAGTGCTCCGCAGAGCACCTTGGAAAAGCGCTTAGGATGCTCATAGAGAGCGCTCCATCATAGCACGTCTGGTAGAGACGTGCTCTGGCACAACATGCGGTGCATTAAGGGGAAGGACGTCTACAGGAGGAGCATGCGCAGTGCATTGCAACAACGCACCATAGAAGTAGCGCTCCACAAAATTTCAATGATCCATTGAAGAGAGGTGCACTACGTGGAAAGGAGCGCCCAACACAAAGGTGTGTGCATGCAGCAGTGTGCGCTGCAGAGAGCGCGGGCATCCATAGAAGAGACGCGCACTCCAAATGTGTAAGGTATGCTCAAAATAATAAATAAGGCCTCCAAGTGGGATGGATCCACAAAATAAGACCCTAACACACTCCATAATAATATTCAATACAAATTGACCTCCAATAAATACTCAACCAACCAATAAGAGAGAGGACAACCCCCCTTTAATGCTCCATATGTGGACTTTAAAGTGGAAACCCCATAAAATAGGTGAGATAAGGTGTGCAAGGTGGCCTCATCAAACTAGATACCTAAGTGTATATTGGTTAACCATATCAAATGCCAATCAAGAATAATAGTGCTGAAGTAAAAAATATGAATAGGAAATCAAGCTTTCTTCAATTATTTTGATTCTTCATTTTGGGATATTTATGAATTAATCACAAAGAAAATAAGATATGCTAAAGCAATACATGAGGTATGGTCTTTTTTAACTCAAAATATGGATCAACAATCAAGGCATCACTTATACCTGGTTTAATCAAAATTGAAGAGCAATTAAACCAACAAAATGTTCATCTATGGGCTATACCAATGGAGTTGGGTTGTGTAGATAACATGTTTCATGTAGCTTTCATTCCTTCTTCACTATCCGTATGTAGTGTCAGGAAATAGGGCCTGCTTTAGCATCTTTTTGTCATAAATATTATGATGAGTCTATCTTAAATTAAGTTAGAAACTGCCTTCAAAAATTTGCTACAAGAAGAGTTTCATATATCTTCCCATATGGTACACATGTCAAGTTACCATACCAGTACCAAAGATGCCTATAGATGTTAGGGTGCTCTATTTGTCTACCTCTCCAAATGTTGGAATACAACACTAATAATGGATGTTGTCTTGGAAATCAACCTTGATATTAGGGAATCACCAAGTTGCTAGCCAAAATGAACACTTTGCCACAAGAATCAAGGGTTCTCCTTATTCTTTCTAGATTGCAATAAGAAGTTGCCAATTCTCTGCACGATGATGTTAGAAATGAATTATACCTTCAGGCTCTATTAGATGGTGGAAATAGGGTGTGCCTTTCATTGCTATCACTAGTTGTAAGGCCACTTCAAATATGTCCCCTTTTTGTTGGTTCAAAGGATAAGAATAACAAGTCTTACAAAAGAATCATGGGAAATAATTTATTTCTATAAAGACTCAAGTTGTCATAATATATCATATAAGACTCTTTTTCATCCTTAGGTTAGTAATGAATATACATTGAATAATCTCTAAAAAACTTATCCCTGTAGATGGCACTTGATCATGATCGATGTATATTGTGACTATCAAATAAAGTATGAAGACACCTTTTCTCAAACCTTACATCATTTTCTTCAACATTAACGTTTTACATTTGAATGGACACACTATGAAAATTTTAGTTCTACCTGTAAATTAGTTGTAAATGACCCTTGACAGTGCCAAAATCTTTTGAGAATTTGGGCCATGCTAATTTTGTTGGAAATAATTGTCATTGATGTCAAAAGAATTTGGTAATGACAAAGGTATAAGCGATGGAAGGGAAAGCGATGACATATGTGATAAGGATGGAAAGACACATGAAAGGATCCAACAAGGGGATCACGTCAAGCAAATTCCGATTGAGCTTAATTGATCAATCCTATGATCAATCAACGCAGAGTCCTGGAGTTGCAGTCAACTTATTTAGCAAAGGTTGGACGATTAAGATCGTATCAAGAAAATAGATCGACGACAGAGAAAGAATCGACAAAGTAAATGTGCGTAGAAGATAACATTCTGGAGCGCAAAGTGAAGTTCCATGTTTGATAACTGATCGACGAATGAGGAGGATTCCACAAAGCGATCAATGGTTCACATGAGTTACAGAAAGAGATTTGCGGAATCCCATTTTGAAAAAGTTGGGAGGCACATCCGTAATCCGCAAATGCGGAAGGAATCTACAATCCGCAACACGGAAGGAAGCCACAATCCTCAATCCACAAATTTCGGAAGGAAGAATTTTTCAATTACGAAAAGTTCGTTGCAGAAAGATAATTGTGGAAGCAATTCTCGAGAAAAATCGAAATGCTTACCCACAATCTGCAATTGTGAAAGGAAGAAGTTTCTTATTGTGGAAAGGTCGTTGCAGAAGCAATTTTCGAGAAAAGTTGAAATGCTTACCTGCAATCCAAAATTGAGGAGGGAAGAAGTTTTTTATTGTGGGAAGGTCGTTGCAGAAAGATAATTGCGGAAGCAATTTTCGAGAAGAGTCAAAATGCACATCCATAATCTGCAACCCACAATTACAGAAGGAACGAGTTCTTGCAAATTGTGGAAAGGGAAATGCAGAAAGGACAATGCGGAAAGGTCTGTTGTGGAGAGATTGTTGTAGAAAGGACGTTGCGGAAAAGAAATTGCAGAAGATCGTGACCAATAAATTAAATAGAGTTAAAAATGACAAATAGAGAAGTAATTTCGAATTAGTTTTGTGAAGAGTCACAATGAAGATATGTGACTACTGAATGAAGAGATATGTTTGAGGGTATATAAATAATGATTTAAACATTCAATTAAGTGTCTTTGTACATTAAATTAACAAATCAACTAATGTAGAACAGTAAGAGATCAAATTACCATATAAGGGAGGTTGGGAGGCGCTAGGGCAGGCCAAAAGGTTTGCAAGGGTGTCGTAGCCTCCCAATAGTAGCTGGTAAATAGGGTGTCATAGCATCCTTTCAGTGACAGCTGATAAAAGCAGGAGGTCATAGCCTCCTTCTAGTAGTTGTTGGTAAATAGGGTGTAGTACCATCCTTTTCTGTAGTAGTAGGAAAAACTATTTGTAAAATATAAATTTTGTAGTAATCGAAAGTATTGGTGGTTTACCCAATTGGAATTCCACGATAAATTTGTGTTCTGTTTGTTCTTTTTTATCATGTGTGTTAATGAATAAATTAAAACTGGTTTAAATTGTTAAAAGTTATCAATACTGATTACCCTCTCTCTCAGTATTGTCCAATATTTCAAAAATTGGTATCAGAGCAGGTTCCTTCACTATAGTCTAAACCACTGGAAGGAAGATCCTATTCAAAAACCACTATGAATCAACAAGGGTTAGAAACCAACAAACCTCCTTTATTTACTAGAGATAATTATGCATACTTAAGTTTAAGAATGAAGTGCCACCTAATGTCTATTGGATACAAAGTTTGGAGGTCTTTTGAAAAAGAATATGAAGTACTAGATGATGTACCTATAGACGAAGGAGAACTAAGCCAATATGAGGCCAATGCAAAATCTATGAATGCAATTTTGAGTGGGTTAACAAATTCACTATTTGTAAAAGTCATGCAATGCAAAACATCCAAACATTCCTGGGAAAAAATAAAATGTTTCTTTGAAGGAGCGCCCAAAATCAAGGAATCTAAACTTCAGACCTACAAAGGACAGTTTGAAAACCTAAAAAATAAAGAGGAAGAGAATATTACAAAATATCTTCTAAGAGTAGATGAAATTATTAATGCCATTAGAGGCATTGGAGGAGAAATTAATGAGAAAGACGTAGTCAATAAGAAACTAAGAACCCTGCCAATGAAGTATGACTCAAAGGTGTCCTCTTTATAAAAACGTGATGATCTTAAACTTATGACAATAGATGAACTACATGGGATATTCATTGCCTATGAGATGAGAATAGTACAAAATGGATCATCAGAGAAAGAAGCAACCTTTAAAGCCGTATCCAATATCCAATCTGAGGACCTAGAAGGCTAGATGCTGAGGAAGCTCTCTTGATCAAGAAACTTGAGAGAGGCACTGGCAAGTACAAAGAGAAGATATTCTTGAAATGTTTTAACTGTGGAAGGATTGGACATTTTTCCAAAAATTGTACTTACACAAAACAAGAGGATAGTGATGATGAAGAACCTTGCTGTCATAAGAAATATTGAAAGATTAAGACCATATACAAAAATAAGTTTAAGAAAAACCTCTATTCCAAAGAAGACAGTGAAGATGTTGAAATGCTATTCATGGGATTAGAGAACGAAATCCTTGAAGAATAAATAGAAGATGTGGTAGATCTTGAAGCAAAACTTATAAATGTTCATGAAGAATTAGAGAAGTATAAAAGGATGTACAAAAAATAAAAAAACTCACATAATAGAATTTGAAGAGAAAAACAATGATGCAGAAAGAATGATTCTTGACTTAAAACATCGGGTTCTAGAAGTCAAAAGGGTTGAAAACAATCTAGAACAACAACTCAAAAATAGAATATAAGAATCTGAAAGGCTTTAAGAAGATATTGTGCACCTTAGAAAGAAACTGGATGAAGAATCTATCAAATCAAAGTTTGAAAACAACTCAAGGACTTTAGATGAAATCCTAAGTGTCCAAAGACCATAAAGCAATAAATCTGGATTAGTATTTGTCAAAGAAAAGAAGCCAGGATATTCCTCTTCCACAAACCAAGATGGAAACAAAATAAGCTATGCTGTTGCACTCAAGACCCTAATTAAAAGGGAAGAAAGTAAGAAATATGGTCCTCTCCTACAAAGAGCATATATGATGTCGAGAAGACCAATGACAAGTAGAGTACATCATCAATTCTTTTTGGGAAATTATTATGTGTGTAACAATTTTGGACATATAGCTGGAAATTGTAAACTAAAGGCTCCTATGGAGAAAGGGATTACATCACATACTTATTTCTATAAGGAAAATATTACTAGAAACAATCTGAAAGGAAGAAACTACAATTCTTTTTCTCCTCTATAGAGTTATAGTACATAATGCTACAAATGTGGTAATTAGGGACACATTGCAAGAAAGTATAAACTAGTAATTCCTATGGATGACGCCTCAAAATCTCAAGGCAAAGAAGAAAGGATGGCTTGGAACAAGAAGGATGACGTGGAATGTTCATCAGCTCTATGTGCTACATAAAAACAAAATCTCTGGTATATGGATTGTGGATGCTCAAAACACATGACAGGTGACCCAACTAAGTTCCTAAGACTAAAAAGGAAGCAAAACGGAAAAGTCACATTTGGAAATAATCTATCCTCTAAAATAATCGGAAGGGTACAGTGGCTATTAGAGACAAAATGAAAGCTGAAAATGTCATGCTTGTAAAGAACTTAAAACCTAATATTTTAAGTGTGAGCCAAACGTGTGATCAAGGACACATATGTATATTTGATTCCAAAAAGTGTGAAATCAGAAGAAAATATTCATGAAAACTTGTTAGGACTGCTGTGAGAACTTCAAGCAATGTGTCTATTCTTGAAAATGTAGAGAAATGTTATATGAGTCAAACTGATGATGAAAAAAATGATGGCACATCAGGGGAAGATATTTAGATAGGGGGAGCTGTCAAAAGAGAACCTTTGTCATTGTTGTCAAAGGGGGAGAATGTTTATATATTTCCATCAATGCCAAACGGGGAGAATGTTGGAAAGAATTGTCATTGATGTAAAAAGAGTTCAGTAATGACAAAGGTATAAGTGATGGTAGGGAAAGTGATGGACATGTGATAAGGATGGAAAGAGACATGAAAGGATCCAGTGAGAGGATCAAGTCAGGAAAAATACGATTGAGCTTGATTGATCAATCCTCTGATTAATCAACGCAAATTCATGGAGTTGCAGTAAACTTATTTAGCATAAGTTGGATGGCTAAGATCGTATCAAGAAAATAGATGGATGGTAGGAAAGAATATGCAAAGTAAATGTGTGTGGAAGATAACATTTCGGAGCGCCAAAGTGAAGTTCTGTGTTTGATAAATGATAAATGGACGAGAAGGATTTCACAAAGAGATCGATGGTTCATAGGAGTTACGGAAAGAGATTTGTGGAAGCCCATTTTGAAAAAGTTGGGAGGCACATCCGCAATCTGCAATGCACAATGCGGAAGGATTCTGCAATCCACAATGCGGAAGGAAGCCGCAATCCGCAATCCATAAATTGTGGAAGGAAGAAGTTTCCGATTGCGGAAAGTTCATTGTGGAAAGATGACTGTGGAAGCAATTCTCGAGAAAAATCAAAATTCTTACCCGCAATCCGCAATTGTGGAAGGAAGAAGTTTCTGATTGCGGAAGCAGTTTTGAGAAAAGTCGAAATGCATACTCGCAATCCACAATTCGCAAGTGCAGAAAAAATAAGTTTCTGATTGTGAAAAGTTTGTTGCAGAAGCAATTTTTGAGAAGAGTCAAAATGCACATGCCCAATCCACAACCCGCAATTGTGGAAGGAATGAGTTCTTGCAAATTGTGGAAAGGGAAATGCGGAAAGGACAATGCAGAAAGGTCAGTTGCAGAGATATTGTTGTGGAAAGGACGTTGTAGAAAAGAAGCTGCGAAAGGTCACGGCTGATAAATTAAACAGAGTTAAAAACGACAGACATAGAAGTAATTTCGAATTTGTTTCCTGAAGAGTCACGATGAAGATATGTGACTACTGAATGAAGAGATATGTTTGAGGGTATATAAACAATGCTTTAAACCTTCAAATAAGTGTCTCTGTACATTCAATTGACATATCGATTGATGTAGAACAGTCAGAGATCAAATTATTATATAAGGGAGGTTGGGAGGCGCTAGGGCAGGCAACAGGCCTACAAGGGGGTCGTAGCCTCCTTCCAGTAGTAGCTGGTAAATAGGGCGACATAGCATCCTTTCAGCAGCAGCTGATAAAACCAGGGGGTCATATCCTCCTTCTAGTAGTTGCTGGTAAATAGGGTGTAGTACCATCCATGTCTATAGTAGCAGGAAAACTATTTGTAAAATATAAATTTTGCAATAATAGGAAGTATTGGCGGTTTACCCAATTGGGCTTTCACGATAAATTTGTGTTCTGTGTGTTCTTGTTGATCATGTGTGTTAATGAATATATTAAAAGTGGTTTAAATTGTTAAAAATTATCAATACTGATTCACCCCCCCTCTCAGTTTTGTCCAATATTCCAACAAATTCCTGGAACAATTGGAGCTATTATGTTTTCAACTCTATACACAAACCTAGATAAAAAATAGTATTCCATACTAATGGAGAGGTCATGAAATAATCTCTTCATCCATGCAAGCCATCCAAGTGATAATAAATAAGGGTGCTCTAAGGAGAACCAATCAAAACCACGCCTCATCATTAATAGGGCATAGTGTTCTAGGGAATATGATAGTACATATGATATAGATGCCAAACTAAACCCAAAGTATTATGGTGCTAATTCAATAAAATAATCAACATGACACAAACAAGTTGTGATGTATGAGTGAGATACAACATCAAATTCTAACATCAAGAGATAAAACCAACCCATAGCTACTAGAATCCATCACCATATAACAAAATGAAGCAATTCTCTGACATAAAAAACCCAAGACATCACCACAAAGGAAATCATTAATATTAGGCCCTCCAAATATCCATCAACATGTAATCCCCTAATGAGATTGAGATAAAAATCACATGTAGACACCCATGTCAATATGGGTGGTAACAAGCTACTTCATGGAGAATGGATCCTCCAACACGAGGTATATATACTCAATTTTCTCTATATGTAAGCTAAGGTAGATTTTGGAATAGATAAAATATTGGTAGTAACAAATGATTTTGCTCTAAAATTCATTTCCAAATCATAAAGAAAAAGTATTTGGTAGATATTCAAAAAGTATATATGCAACCATACCATATTTGTGCACATTTGATTTAGTAATCAAGTGCACTATCAATGCAAATTAAAGTACATCCTGCGTAGGCAATCGAATGATCCACAAGGAAACAGAGCAATCTAAAGAGTAGCAAACAACACGATTTCATTGCATATTATGTGACGTGGACTCTTGACATAGTTCCAATAATTGTACAATGAATGTTTATAATGGCTTAACCTACACATATGGCATTAGAAAACAAATATGACATTAGCAAATCACGCGTTCTAGATAGTAACTAGAAAAAGGGCCATTTTCTCTATAGATGGATTCATAACTATAAACTTCATAGAACTATACTTGTGATTTGCACCCCAAGCTCCCTTTCTATGGGGCCATACCAAATGATAAGTATTTACTGAATTTTACATCTAAATCATCATGCAATAAATGACAAAATTTGAAGAGATTGAAAGAATCAAATCTTTGTAATTTTAGCTATTTCTAAAGCATAAAGAGTATTGAGGTCTTGTAGTACTTATGTCTAGTTCAAAAAAATTTCTCATGATTCATCCAGATGAGATTTCACTTACTCGAGGGAAATATATCCTCCTATTTGCAAAACTTGAGTGATAGATGGCCTCTTACTTGAGTGAGTGAAAATAACGTTGGTAAACCATCATTGTGGTTCTCTTGGACCCATAATTCAATGTTATGATAAATTTTAGTTTTCTTATTGAACTTAAAAATGATGGAAGAAAGTAAGTGGTTGCTTAATATTGTAATTGCAAAGCTCACAACATACAAAAATTCAAAGTTAAACATTAATTCTCTTCCATGTCCCCTGCATAGTAAATCACAAATGCAAAATTCAATTATAACATTATACATTGTGAAATTACTACATGTATGTTCTAATATATTTTAGATTAACAACTAACACTTAGAAATTGGTCTCTGATTAATTCATGAGGATCACATACTGATTTCCCAATATGCAAAGGAAGATCACAAATATGAAAAAACATTTAATATTTGAATTTCTCTTAAATTAATTGCTTAACACCTTTGAAAAACAAAATTAAAGAAAAGAAATATATCTTAGAAACATTATTAACTAATTTGTATATAATTTTCCTAACTAATTTGTATATAATTTTGGGAAAAATATGATATTAAAGATAAACTAATTAATAGAAATCTCAAATTATGTTTCTATGGTTCCATCATCCCACTTTTAGAACTCAACAAATACTAAATAAGATTAAGAAGTACATTCAAAATTAGATAAATCTCTAAAATACCATAGTTTATCATTTTTAAATGCTAATGCATTAAGTGTTTTGACAACACAAATCAAATTCATAGTGTACAACCAAATAACAAATGATTTAATCACGAGCTAAGAAAAATGTTGAAAACCTTATATCAATGAATGAATCAACAAGATGAGATTGTAAATACTTTTAACGCATATTTTGCAGAAACTTAATAGAAGAACACAAAGTGATACTTGGCACATATTTTTCAAAAACTCAATAAAAGAACACAAAATGGATCTAGCCCAGCAAACATTCACAAGTATTATTAAAAATATGATTTATTTGGAAATGCAATTAAACTAAAACACAAAGAAATATGAACCCACAAGATATATAATCAACCCTTTTAATTAGGTATAAAAATTATATAAAAAATCTACTTCAATAAAATAAATTGAGTTTATTATTTTATTGTTTGGAAGCAAACAAAACTTATTAGAATGTAATGCCAAGTATTTTTTTATTTTAAACTTATTATAAATTCTTTAAAAAAATTATTTCTGTGATAAATAAATAAAAAACACACATAAATATATATAGTTTCCTACACCCAAAATAATATATTTATATAAAAAAATCAAAACAATACAAATAATATATTTGTATAAAAAATCAAATCAATACAATGACAAAAGTTTTCCTTGATAAACATATGCAAAGCTGAACTGGCAAGGGTCACGAGCAGGCTTTCCATGGAGGGTTTCAGCAGGTTTTCAGCAGATGATGCGCGGTATCTTGGGTTGTGCAGCGTTTGATGGAGGCCGCTTACGGCTTATCTTTTCAGCAGTGTAGTTGGGGTGGTCGTTTCTACTGTCAGTTACCTTTGTCTTTTTCGCTGCACTATATTTTTTACCAGACTGTCTTGCAACTTGTGGGTTTGTTTCTTATCCTTTGCTTGGTTGTCGTGTCCTTCCTCCGACCCAGTTTCTGGGTATTCCTGGTGTGATGCACACATTTTATTGGTTTCTCTTCTTGGGTTTATTCTACTGGTCGAAGACCTATGGAATACAACTTTGGCTGGAGTCCCTCCTCATAGCTGAGGACTAGTACCAACCAGCATAAACAAGTGGGAAGTAAATTTTTATTTGGTGTATGTTGTGGGGTTTGTCACCTGGGTTTATGCAATGTATGGTTGACTTTCTGCATTTTACTACGTTTTGTGTTGATTTTTACTTCGTTTGTGCTGTTATCACTCACAAAGCCACTAGAAGCTTCCATTGGCTTTCTATTGGGTTGACCCCACTTGAACTGTCTCTATCTGTGTCAGATGGCATGATTTGTTTATGGGGTTATCTTCACCCGGTCTGTGATTTCGCAGCTTGGACTGACCTTCAGATTCTGTAGGGTACCATTTGCGGGTCTCGTGTTTTTTCTATTTTTCTCACGGCTGTTTTTTTCTGGGTTATTCTTTGAGGGTGGTTAGGGTTCCAGGCGGATGTGGAATCCCGCTAGGTGCATTTAGGGGTCACCATATTGTTTATTATTTCTGGTACTAAGGGTCTTTCTCCATCTTTCTGAGGGGTTCTTGGGCGCCGGAACTGTCGAGGCGACTCTTACCACCTGGGGTTGGTATCAGATCCTGGTATCTATTTCCACTGTTTTTTAGTGCCGTTCAGGTTGGTGGATACTACATTGGTGGTGGTTGGTCGTCTGGGGTTTTCCATGCTTTGGGAGGTATATGTTATCGATAGCTAGCAATGGCTGACGGTGGTAATGCTGGTGGATATAGGAGGCAAAGAAATCTGAAATCACTAAAGGCGAGGGATGGCAGATTAAATTTTGTGGTGGGCAAAGACATTTACATTGATAGGATTGAAGCTTTGTGTTCCCGGGCCCTCGTCGGAAGACTTGAATATGTGTCTCTGGACAAGAAGCAGTGGGTCGAGTGGGCCACTGAGAGGTGGAAGCCTCTCATTCATTACGTACCTACTATAAGCCTTCTGGTCAGAGGGTGGATTGTATTTGTATTTTTGGAAGATGGGCATGCGACATCTGTTCTGAACAGGCCATGGAGGGTTGGTAAGGGTTCATTAGTTCTCGAAAGGTGGCATGTTAATTTCAATCCGGCTAAGGAGCGGGTTAGGAAAAGACATCTCTGGACTCTCTTACCCGAGTTGCCATTTCCACTATGGAACCGTTCGATTCTGCAAGGCATTGGTGATACGATTGGATGTTTCATTGTGGTAGATGATGATTTTATGAATGTCTTCGATAAGCGGATAGCCAAGATACTTGTGGAATTAGATACCTCTCTTGGGCTACCGACTGATATTGATATTCTGTGCGATGGGAGTTTTCTTTCACAGCGTATAGATTACCAGGGTGTTCCATTTCGATGTAATTGCTGCCGGGAGGTTGGGCACTTGAGGCAAAGCTGCCCATCTCTTCATAGATCTACTAGCTCGATTGGCACCCTATCTCCTCCCGTTGATCGGTCGCCACCATCCTTTGCGCAGAGGCCACATAAGGTAAGGCAACCATCGGTTATTCCTCTATCATCTGTTGATAACTTGAATAATGCATGTGCTATGTTTGATGATGCTTATGCTTCCGAGATCACCTATTGTGACTCTTTCGCTCAGAAATCACCTGTGTTGACCCCTGCCACTGACTTTCCCTCCACGAGTCACTCTATCCCACCTGTGAATGCCTCCCCTGTGGTTGATGGAGCTTATATCTCTCCTGAGGGTGATGGAGCCTCTATCCCCATGTTTTCACACCTTGCGGAGCCTTCAAATACCACCCACTCACCACGTCCTTCTCCTGTTGAAAAGGTGGCGGGGAATGAGGAGAGGAAATCATTGTCCCCTTTTCCTGATATATCGCCATCTTATCCGTCGCCTATCTCTGTTCATGATTCTGGGGATGATATTGCTGCCGTTGAGCCTTGCAGTGTAGCATCCCTTTTGGAAGTCTCCTCATCATCCCCACCGGGTCATAATGCTGCTTATATCCGGCCCTTATTTTCGCCGTCGGACTTCCCTCCGCTTGCACATTCTGGTCCTCTGTCAGCCTCTCCCCCACACAGTCCGACCAAGGCCCCGTCTTTTTTCGATCCTTCTCTCCACAAATCATTGAACATTTTCTCTGACAAGTCACCTCGGACGCCTTCGGTACTACCTCTAGACTCTATCCGTTTCGAAAATGTCACCATTAGGAGAAAGAAGAAAAAACCACCGTCGGTCTTACCTGAGTCACATGCTCCTGCTCCCCACACACCTTTCTCCTCTCGCCTGAAGAACGTGGCTTGGAATTCGAGGTCCACAAACCAAAGGGTTCTTAGAGCATTGACCCCATCTCCTGGGGATACCTTATGAGAATCCTGTCTCTAAATGTCAGGGGGTTGGGAGGCTCACCCAAGCAGAAAAGCCTTCATCAATTGTTGGTTTCTCTTTCACCGGATATGGTGCTATTACAGGAAACTATGACTAGCACGTACCCGGCTCTCTATGCTTTCTCCAAACTGTGTCCTGGGTGGGAATTTTGTGTGCTGGACTCTGTGGGTCTCTCGGGTGGCTTACTCACTGGATGGAACCCTAGGTTCATTAAATGTACTGCATTTCATACTTTGGCGGGGGTTCTTCTTAATGTTACGATGAGGGGGAACCCTTTTCCTTTCTCCATACTTAATTTTTATGGTCCTTACCTTCAGCGGGATACATTTTGGAATGCTGTTGNTTGGCGGGTGTTCTTCTTAATGTTACGATGAGGGGGAACCCTTTTCCTTTCTCCATACTTAATTTTTATGGTCCTTACCTTCAGCGGGATACATTTTGGAATGCTGTTGCTTCGGGAGGTTTACTCTCGCTTCCTAACCTCATACTTGCTGGAGACCTGAACTCTACCTTGAATATCTCGGAGATCTGGGGCACTAAATCCATTCCTGACCCTTTGGGCCCTTACCTCTCCTCCTTGTTCTCTGATCATCATCTTGTGGACATTGCACCACCTTATGCAGGCCCTACATGGAGAAATGGTAGGGCTGGGGTGGAGGGCATTTCTAAAAGACTGGACCGTTTCTTACTTTCGGAGCAACTCGTAACCTGTTTGCCTCGTCATCGGGTGTGGGCACATAGATGTGGCATATCTGATCATTTCCCCATATTACTTGAATGGGGTGACACTAAGGGTCCATGCCGTTATCCTTTTAAATTTAACCATACATGGCTGGGGAATGAGCATTTTGATAACTTGATTCGTGATTCTTGGCCCGTTTCTTTGCTGGAGCCCACCTTGGATTCTATGATTGATATCTCATCACAGTTGCGCCACTTGAAGGAAAAGGTTCGGGTTTGGACTAGGGAGGAGACTTTGAAAATGAAGGAAAAATCTGTTCATTTGGTAGAGCAGATAAATGCCATTCTCTCCTCTACTCGATCTTCATTACTGCCCCGGGATCTTCAGTTCAGGTTAAATAACCTTAAAGCAGATTATCTCAAGCTATTAAACCATGAATTGAACTCTGCTAGACTTCAAAGCCGTGTTACCTGGGCTAGTATGGGTGATGCAAATACCAAATTTTTCCATGCTGTAGCCATAGCTAGGAAAAATCAGAATGCTATTTGGAGCTTAAAGGATGATTTGGCTGACTGGATTTCTGATGATCAGGGCATAAAATACTTGCAGGTTCGCCATTTTAAAGTTATCTTTGCTGATGATGAACTTACTACTCTCACAGCTCAGCTGAAAGTCATTCGACTCTTCCCTTCTTATCTATCTGTGGAAGATCGAACTTCATTTACCTGTCCTGTTTCCCTGACTGAAGTTGAGGTGGCATTGAAGTCTTTCAAAAGGGATAAAGCTCCTGGACCGGATGGATGGACAGTGGAGTTTTATTTACATTTCTTTGATATTTTGGGACCCTCCCTGGTAAATTTGGTGGAAGCTTCTCGTATTTTGGGAAAAGTTGCTCCTGCTATAAACTCTACATTTATAGCTCTTATCCCAAAAGTTGATAGTCCTACTTGTTTTTGAGATTTCCGGCCCATCTCCCTTTGCAATCTGTGTTACAAATTGGTAGCTGAAGTCGCTGCTACTAGACTTAAGCCCTTCTTGGACTCCTCCATCTCTCCTCAGCAATTTGGCTTTCTCAAGAACCGGTTGATTCACGAGCCTGTTGCCATCACACAAGAAGTTCTACATTTTGTTAAATTGAAGAAGAAGTCAGCCCTTGTTCTTAAATTGGACTTGACAAAGGCATTTGATAGGGTGAACTGGACATTCATCAGGCTGATTCTTATTCAGATTGGAATCCCTCTGGTGGGTGTTAACTGGATTTTGGGATGCATCTCCTCTGCCAATTATGCTGTCCTTGTCAATGGCTCGCCATCTTCCTTCTTCTCTGCTTCTCGGGGTATAAGGCAGGGTTGTCCTTTATCCCCATTACTCTTTATTTTGGTCATTGAGGGACTTAGCTTGCTGATTGAGGATGCCAAGCGAAATGGTGTTATAAAAGGAATTAATATTTCGCCTAATCTCTCTCTCACTCACTTACTCTTTGTAGATGATGTGATCTTATTTGGGATGGGTAATTTTGAGGATTGGATTGCTTTTAAGGTCATCCTTGAAACCTTATGTGATGCATCTGGCATGAAAATCAATGTGGATAAGTCTTGTTTTCTTCATTATGATCTGGATGCTTCTTTGCTAGGCAGAATATCGGGTATCTTGCCTTACCGCTTCACTCACCTCAATCTTGGTTTCACTTACCTTGGCTTTCATTTGAAGCCCTCGGGCTATCTTATAAAATATTGGTATTGGCTCATCAATAAATTCGAAAGTCGTATCAACCATTGGTCTAACCGGCTCCTATCCCTGGGAGGTCATTTAGTTTTGGTACGTTCTGTACTTACAAGCCTGCCGGTATACTGGTGTGCTCTTTATCCTATCCTGTCTTCCATTTTGAGCAAGCTCAGATCTCTCATCTTCTCTTTCCTTTGGGGGTCCTCGGTTAATAAAAAGAAGTTCCATTTGATTGATTGGCACTATTTGGCTCGCCCTATTTCCCAAGGGGGATGGGGTATCAAACATCTCCCACATTTCTGTACTTCTCTCCGGATGAAAACATTCTGGTTTGCTATGAACAATGGGGGCATTTGGCATCAGATTCTGAAGGATAAATATATGAAAAATATGACAGTCCATAATTGGTACAGAATTAAATATTTCAGGCATTGGGATATCTCAATCATTTGGAAAGGTTTTATGGAAACTTTACAATGGATTGGGAAAGGATTAATTTGGCTGGTGGGAAAGGGCACTGAGATTCGAGTGGGTGCGGACCCAATTGTTGGACTTGGCTGTTCCTTTATTCTACCGGATGACTTGAGAACATTCCTTGAAGATTATGGGATTTGCACTCTCGATTAGGCTATAAATCAGGGGACTGGTCAATGGTTTTCAACTGAAGAGCTGGATTTAGGTGAAGACTGGAGCAATCTATGGAATACATATATCAGGGGGCTGAATTACAATAGAATCAGTATAAGCGACGAAAATGATACACTCCTGTGGTCATTTGGTAATTATGTTGGTCCTCTCAGCGCGGCTCGGGGTTATGATTGTATACTCCACGACATTGTTGATGATGAACATACCCGGGTTTTATCACTACTGTGGGCCATGAAGTTACCCCTGAAGCTACTATGTTTCACCTAGTTGTTGGTAAAGGACAGAATCCTCACCTAGGATCACCTTCAATCCCACGGTTTCTATGGGCCTAGTAGATGTGTTTTCTGCAAAAGAAATTTTGAGGGTTGTGGTCATTTGTTCTTGCTGTGTCCTTTTTCTATTAAAATCCTCAAACATTTCTCGACTACTTTGGGTTTCCCTTTCACTTCACACAACTCTGTCTTGTCTTTTTTATCTCATTGGTTCAATACCACTGCACTATATGCTTCTTTTCGATATACCCCGGTCGTAGTCTTCTGGTACTTATGGCTCCTTCGTAACAGATGTATTTTTGAAAATGTTAAACCTGTGGCCTCCCTGATCATCTCCAGCATTGAAAGTTTCCTTTCCATCCACCCTGTGCCTCAAATAAATTTTTCTCATAGACAGATCGGTCCAAAGCCTTTACACATCTTTCCTACTGGTTATTTTGATGGTGATGCTCAACTACGAAAGGAAGGTGCAGGGTTTGTGATATTTATCAGTGAAACACATTTTCTCAGTAATTCTGTGGGCTGTGGGAACAACACCAATACCCGTGCTGAACTGCTGGCACTGTGGTCTGTTCTCCATGTCAGCTTGCTGATGGGACTGCCTATTCAGTTGATTCTCGGTGATTCAATGGTGATTATCTCTTGGGTTAAAAGACTTTCAGCACTCGAGATACCCTCATTGAAACATTGGAGCGATGAGATATTTTCTATGCTACTTCTAGTTCCACCGGTGACCTTCAATCATATTTTCCGGGAGCACAATATGCTAGCTGATGGTTTATCAAAAAAGGCACTCAATTTGGAATTGGGTAAAGGTTATTTCATGGAAACTTGCGATGGTATGGTCATTGGAGATGGCCACTTTACTCTTTTTTGATGGCCACATATCACCATTTTTTATGGCTCATTATATGCTATTTTTAGCATTGGTCTATATGTTTGGATTTATGTATTACATTGTCTGTTTTTTTTGGGACTTTCGGCTAGCTGTTTTCTGCCCCTCTGGACTGTATGTTTGTAGGGCACTTCTGATATATATGATCATTTTCTGACCTAGTTCTTCCAGGAATGATGAGAAAGTCTGCTAATGATCAGACTTTGTGTTGACTACTTTCGATCGGGCTGACTGTCTGACTTTCTCCTTTATTGCTGAATGGGTGGGGGTAGTATTTGAACAGTCTTTGCTTGTATTTTGTTTAAGATGTCTTTTCGATTCTTATGAATATCAAAGACTGGTATTTTTTCCTCTGAAAAAAGAAAACATATGCAAAGCTCAAATAAGAGATGTATAATCTTTACATCGAGTATGTGGACTATGGTCTATAAATTTCATAAGTGCCTTATACAATTTGTTGGTGCATCTTTATACCTTAATCTTTATTTATGATTTTAATTTCTTAATTACAATATACAATGTGCAACTATATTACAACTTCCCCTCAAGGTTATTAATAAATCTAGGTCACTAATAAATCGATGGCATGTGGGAGGCTAATGCAATCACAAACCTCAAAAGAATGGACATTGCAACTTTTAATTAGGTGATTGGATAAAGTCTAAGTTGATGATAAATTTTATTGGGAGATCATAAGGATATTCTTGTAACGATAATTGATGGTGTCCTTTTGTTGGAATCCCAAAGAATATATTACGGAAAAACAAAAGGTTAATGCTTTAAATAAAATATATAAGAGGACTTAAAGGTTTAGGAAGTTAAAGATTTTCCGTGCCAAATTGAGTTGAAAGTCCTCGTTCATATCAATGGCCAGTGAGTACCTTTTACTACAAAATTAAAGATATGTGGCTAATAATAATAAATGTACAATATATTTTGACCACAATGAGTGGCTCAATTGGCTAAATGTGGAAAAGAAAAGGGTATAATGCCCCCACAGGTCAAGGTGTCCATTCCTGTCAAGGAGTCAAATCTGCAATGCAGAGGCAAATTTTCAGTTGAAAAAAAAAATGTACAATATTGAATAAATTCTCACTTGAAATGCCTTTTTCACTAATAGATATTTATTATAATTAATTATTGTTCAATATATTTATTAAATGGTTGTAGGTTGAGTAAATTATTTTTTATTTTAAGAGAAATTAAAATGTTTATATATGAAATTAATAAGTAAGTAAAATTATCACTTTTATTACATTGGTTAATGATTATGAAATAAAAAAAGAATAAAATAAATTTTGGTGATCTTGTAATACACTCTCAATCAATTCTTCAAAATATTTTGTTGAAGAGGCTCAAATACTAGAAAACAAAATTGAATTTATTGATTTTTATCATATCTCAAGACTTCATAACTTTTTTAAACAATAGCAAACAATATGATTTCATTCCATATTATGTGATTTTGACTCTTAGACGTAATTTTAATAATGGTATGTAATGATTATTTACAATGGGTTAATCTACACACATATAGCATTAGAAAACACATCTCACGTTAGCAAATCAAGCATACTAGATAGTAACTAGAAAATGGTCGTTTTCTCTACAGATAGCTTCATAACTATAAACTTCATAGAACTACAGATGTCACCTGCATCCCAAGCCCCCTTTCTATGCGGCCATACCAAATGATGCCTATTTACTGAATTTTACATCTAAATCATCATACAATTAAATGACAAACAAAATTTGAAGATAACTAAAAGAAGACAAATCTTTGTAATTTTAACTATTTCTAAATCATAAAGAGTATTGAGGTCCTATAGTACTTCTACTGAGTTCAAAAATTGTTCTTGTGATTCATTTATGAGATATCACTTACTCGAGGGAAATATATTCTCCTATTTGCAAAACTTGAGTAGACATGTGGCCTCTTTCTTGAGTGAGTGAAGATAATGTTCGTGGACCATCCATTGTGGTTCTCTTGGACTCATAATTCAATGCTATGAGAATTTTAGTTTTCTTATTGAACTAAAAAATGGTGGAAGAAAGTAATTGTTTGCATAATATTGTAAAATCAAAGCTCATGGTGTACACAAATTCATCTTAAATCTTTGATTCTCTCCCATGGCCCCTACACACATAAATCACAAATGTAAAGTTTAATTATAACATTATACATTGTAAAATTACTACATGTATGTTCTAAAATATTGGAGATTAATAGCCAACACTTAGAAATTTGTATGTGATTAATTCATGCAAATCACATAGCTGTATCCCAATATGTCAATAGAGATTATGAATATGATTTTTTTTCATAAAATAAAAATAAATTTGAATTTATCTTAAATTGATTGTTTAACACATTTGAACAACAAAATTAACAAGAGAAAATATATCCTATAAATATTATAAGCTAATTTGTATATAATTTTGGGAAAATTATGATATTAAAAAATAAAATAATTAGTAAAAAACTTAAATGGTTGTATGTTTCTATGGATCCTTTATCCCAGATCATCCCATTATCCCATCATCAACACTCAACACATACAATATTAAAAAATATATTCAAAACTAGATATTATAATATTTTTAAATGCTAATGCATTGAGTTACTTGTTTATAACAACACAAATTTATAGTGTCCAACCAAGTAGCAAATGATTCAATCACAAGCTAAGGAAAAGCTTGAAAACCTCACATCAATAAATGAATCAACAAGAGTATAATGTAAATACTTGGCTTAAAATTTGCAAGAATTCGATGGAAGAACAAAAAGTAGCTTTAGCTCAAAAAAAGCATTTATAATTATTATTAAAAAAGTATAATTTATTTAGGAATGCAATTCAACTAAAACACAAAGAAGCTTATAAAGTTTGATCATAAGATGCCCAGATATAAAAACAACTCTTTTAATTTTTTTAATTTTTTTATATAGATTATATCAAAATAATAATTTAATTTGAAAAATAAAATAAATTATTTTATTAATATAAAAAAAACATATTAAAATGTAAAACCAAATATTTTGTATTCCAAATATGTTATGAATCTTTGAAAGACATTATCCATGTGGTGAATCCCTCACAAACTTAAAAAAAACATATCCAAATTGCATAGCAGGTCAAACATTTAAAAATATGGTTAAAAAGATAAAAGTTTCGTATACCCAAAATAATATATCTATATCAAACAAGTAAAATAAATACATTAAATACAACGACAAAAGTTTCCTATGGATAACATTTTGAGAAGAATCCAAAGCCAAACCAAAGATTTATAATATTTAAATTAAGTATGTGGACCATGGTCTATAGTATACTATGGACTATGGTGGAATATTTGCAACTCGGTACCTTAATAATCATTTATGATTATGATTCTTAATTACAGGATACAATGTGCAAAGCTATTACAACTTCCCCTCTAGGTTATCAATAAAGCGATGGTATGTGGGAGGCTAAGGCAATCACAAACCTCAAAAGAATGGACATTACAACTTTAAATTGATCATTGGATATAATATAAATTGATAATAAAGTTTATTTGGAAATTATAAGGATATTCATGTAATGATAATGGTTGGTGTCCTTTTGTTGGAATCCCATAAAATATATTACGGGAAAACAAAAGGTTGATGCTTTAAACAAAATCAATAAAAGAAATTAAAGATTTAGGAAGTTTAATTATGGACAAAATTCATACCTTACTTTACATGAAATTTAGATAAATTATAAACAAAATGTATATCTTACTTTTTACATGAAATTTAATACCAAATTGAGTTGAAACTCCTTTATCATATCAATCAATGGTCATTGAGTCCACCCCTTTTTCCTACAAAAATAAAGATTTGTTAATAATAATAATAAATGTACGAGCCCACCCAAATAAGTGTCACAAGATTGAATAAATTTTCATTAGGCCTCCTAAAGACTAGACATGCCTATCCACGAATACCTATTTTTATAATTAATTATTATTCAATAGGTTTACTAAGGGGTATCCACGAATACCTATTTGTATAATTAATTATTATTCAATAGGTTTACTAAGGGGTTGTGGAAAAGGACCATGTATTAAGGGGTAAGGGATTGTGTGTTTAGTTTTTTTGGGAAATTAAGAAATGGTTTATGTTAAGGATTACGTAAGTACATTAAGTGAAGGTTTTACTTTTATTATTATAATGGTTAATGATTATGAAGTAAAAAGGAATAAAAAAAAATTGGTGGTTGTAGATTCCATTGTAAAATATTATTAATCAATTCTTCAAAATATTTAGATGAACAAGTTAGTTAATATGGCTCAAATACTAGTAAAAAAATTGAATTTGTTGGTTTTTATCATGTACCAAGACTTTATAACTCTTGTATAGATAAACACGCAAATGAAGTGGTGGATCCACAAATGAGACCACTTACAATGAATGTGATCTAGTTAGTTGTCACCTTCCATGAGTTATCTAACAACCTCAATCTTAAGGTTGATGCATGTGAATTTAATGGACAAATGGCAAGTGCAAAGGAGATTTGTACATCCTTATTTGAGGCATTCTCCTCTCATGTTCCATCACACACTTGATCACATGCAACAGTTTTTATCTACCATGATAGGTTGATACAATTGTTCTTGTGTGGTATAATGTTTTGAATAGGATAGAAATTGTTTCCATTATCAATATGCATTCCTTACATTGACATTCAACATCTGAGACCAAGTTATCTCTATAAGCTGCATGATAGATCTCGACATTGTGCTTGAGAAGGTGGTTCTATGTTATGCAGGTCATCCTTATGTTTTGGAAGCCAACTTTGTGTTATGGAAGATGGTGGGATTCGACTATATGCTTTGGAATTTGGCTCGATGCTTTGGATGATAGGTGGGAAGGAAGTAACAAAAAACCCACATGAACACTCAAATCAATGTGCCAATTGTGAGAACTTTGGAATGCTCAGGGGACTTTGAAGATGTGAGAGGCATATTGAAGAGGCTTGGGATTGTTTTTCACTATATGCTTGAAAATGGGAAGGTTGGAGGATTGGGGAAGAATCAATTCATTGGAGGCTTAGGCAATGTAGAGGTGACTAATAAGCACTAATATTCACGTATAATTAGTAAAAACTAATAAGGAAATATAGAAATCAACTTAGAATACAATAATCAAAAGCTTGAAGAAATGGAAGAAAGAATATGATTGTTGCAAGAAAGAATTGAAAATATGGAAATGGAGAAAAGATCATCTACTAAATTGAATCAGACAATTCCTTCGCCTTCTCTTTTTGTTGGTTTTTTGGGGGTGGATAATCTAATGGAAAAGGAGGAAGATATAATGCAATAGGAATCAACTCAAGCAAAGAAGCAATCCTTTGTCATCTAGTCCAAGGCAGAGAGTAAGATGGAAGCCCTTAGTTGGCATGAACCCTCTTAATTTTTAGATTTTGTCATGTTTTTGGATATTTGTTTAATGTTAGGACAATCCATACAACATTATTCCTAAAAAAT
>LPNX011018288.1:0-17324 GCA_001517045.1 Pseudotsuga menziesii
CCTCGGTCGAGGGCTTAACAAGCCCTCGACCGAGGTACGTTTTTTTGATTTTGGCAAAATGCGCTTGCCAAAAAGTGTTACCCAGGTCCATGGATTCACCCTATATTGTTTTAGTGAGTATTTTGGTTTTGTTACATAATTTTTCTATGTTTTTGATGCAGGCTTCTGTGAGGGGCACCTCCCTCATAGTAGATGTTACTAGACCTGCCTCGAGGCGACAGGTATACATCAATTCCATTGTACAAATTTAATATCTACAAACAGTTATGTTGTTATGTTTTTTCAAGAGTATATTCATTTGGTTTATATAATCTTATCTATATTTGATGCAAAGTGTTGATCGGGGAATCCACCCGACTGTTGATCAGACCACAACATCCTCGGGGCAACAGGTAAACCTGAATGTAATTCTACAATTTAAATAATTTAAAATCGTACAAATATATAAATTGTAGCATAATGTTTTTTTGTTATGTATTTTTTCGTTTATATAATTGATTTCATTATGATAATGTTGTCTACTTCTTTTTTTGCAGGTGGATGATTGGGGAAAGTCTCCAACTGTTGATCAGACCGCATCGCCATCTAGGCATCAGTTAAACCTGGATGTAATTCTAGGAATATTTCATGATAGATATGTTTTGTTAATATACTTTTTTCCTCATACTATTGCTTTAACACATAAGTAATGTTTTATATATTTTTGTTGCAGACCAATGATTCGATTAATGATGGAAATCCATATATTTTGATGTGAATGAGTTGTTGAACGATGTTCACATTGGTTTTTCTCTAGATTTGGTTAAGATGATAGAGAAGACCTTGAAAAAAATTAATGCAGAGATCCTTCGTCTGCTATTCATTATTCTACAGATAAACGAGATTAAAGCAAAACTTGAAGTGTTGGTAAAGAGATCTCAGGCCTTGAAAGTAAGTTATAGAATATTGAATCATAATATCAATTCATTCAGAACGGTATAATTTTTACTTTTATATGATAGTGAACTTATAATTAAATGGTCTGTATTTACAGGATTTTCTATGACCACACACTAGTGGTGAAGGCGATGTTGGGCCTAGTGAGAAAATGACTCCACGTACACTGCGTTCTGCACCATTGTTGTCAACTGAATAGTCAGCAACATGTTTTGCAACACCCCCGAGGCCAAAAGAGAGTGCAGCTGCTGCTGACCAACGCACACCAGATCGTGTAGATGAAGGGGTGGATGTAGAGCCTACTAGTAATGTCGATGTTGAAGTAGCATATCCTTGATCTTCTCGTCTCACTAGCAAGGATTCAATAGATACAACATTTTTGGTGAACAAGGAACTCGTTCCAATAAAGATAGAGAAGATCCCAGGTAATTATACATTGTTCAATTTAGTTTTTATAATTTGATTGTAATATACCGATAAAAACTTTTTTTAAGTAATGATAGCATGATTGTTTTGTAAGAAATGATGTTTTTTATAAAAATATGAATGATTTAACCTTGGATATATTCAGGCCCACCATCCACTCAAGGTGGGACATCCAAACAAAAAATTTAAAGGATGAGTTGACTAATCGGTTGGTTGGCCTGTTCAGCAACGATACCTTTGATACATCAAAGGTCCTAAAGAAGGATGGACAACATATGAGCACCCTCCGATGATTCCATCAATGGAGTGGAAATCCCTAGTGGAAGATGGAAAAGAGAGGGCTCTGAGAAAAGCAGGAAATATGCCACCAGGCACAGGGAGGTATGCAATACTTTCAACAATGTTATGATAACGCTTATTATTATTAATTTTAATATCGAATTTGGAACATCTAACATAATTCAACACTTTCTTAGGCTGTCATACACATCAAAGGCCATAAAGGAAAGACTGGAAAAAATGGTCAGCACAAGCTTGGACCTGGTGGTTAGTCAAATTTGGCAGCACGGATTGTAAGTATCAAAAACCCGATAATGAATCCAAATATTAAATTGAAAATTATTTTCATTTTAATGCGATGCAAAATGTAAAATTATTAACTTTATGTAAATATTCGGGCCGATCAATTCAAAGAAGTTCCCACTCAAGAAGACTTGAAGCTTAGATTCTAACACGGCTTTGAAGCTGTTGTTGAATGCCAAAAAAGATTTTATGGGAATACACGGTCTTCTGGTGATCCATCTGGTGCACAGGTATATAAAATCTATATAGTTTTATGAAATTTTATTAATTTTCATGCAATCTATTTGTTATAAACAATTAACATAAAATATTTATTTTGTTTTGAGCGGGAAAGAAATGATCCCCTTAATGTCGATGTTGGAAAACAACTCGTCGAATATCATGCTTCGATTCTTGGTAATGAATTTATTCATATGCTACAGTTTTGTATAGATAATAGCAGTTAGTGAACATTAATTGTACGTCTTCATATTTCAACTGCAGAGCATGTAGATGGTCACACCGTACAGATTGAGCCCGGACAGGAAAATGAACAACATGAAGTGGCCACACCAGGTAAAAAACACCTTTATAATTTTTTTTAAATGAAATAATTGTAACTATAAAAACAAAAGTAAATGAATGCAACATTTTCACATTATTTCAGCAATTCTAAACCCCTTGACACAAGATCCACGTGGCAAGTAGTCTACTAGGGAGACATCTAAACAAGTTGATGAAGCACTAGGAACTAAATGGAAAATTCCAAAAGATACGCTTCTTGTTCATTTTGTAAAGAGAAGAAAACTAAAAAAGAAGTGACTGAAGAAATTTTGAGTAATTATTTTTTATAATACAATGTCGTGCATGGTTTTTTCGACTATTTAAAGAATGAATGGTTTTTTAGGCTATTGAATGAGTTAATGCTTTAATGAATTTTTTAATGAATGGGTTTTTCTGCTATTGAATGAATGAATTTGCAGTAAATTTTTTTTTTGCAAGTAGATGCATTGGGTTAGGGGAATTAAGAGTGATGNTCTATAATTGTGGTGTTTAAATTTTACTATTTCTATTTCACTCTTCCACTGGAACTTGTTATAGATAGCTTTGCAAAAAAAATTGATATTTCAGAAGCAAAATTGGCATTTTGATGTGATCCATGGCCTTATATACTTTGTTTTGTGGTTCTCCATGTTTCCTTAGGTGATCTCTTATTACCAATTATTTTACTTCAATGCTATTCTAATTTACATTGTTAAATTAAAAATGTTCATCAAACATAAAATGTCCATTATTAATTTTGTTTTATTCATTGACCCAAACTACTCAAACTGTATTTTTTTATCTTCATTTTGTTATTTTTCACAAACAAGCAATTACAAGAAAATGTTTATTTGATGGTTCCTAATATGAAATTATTGCAACAGGAAAATATTTGTAGTATGTTGAAAGATGTTTTGAATGGTAAAGAAAAAGTAGACAGTGTCAACCTGTGACAAATCAAGGTAAGTTGTACCAAGAAATTATAAGTATCAACAACATATTCCTAATTCTCATACTTATTTTGCTTATGTTAATTTGATTTGTATTCCATACAGGGGCCACTTTACCTCTTTTTAGCCTCTTAGGGAGTTTGTAGTGAACTTTATGCTTATTCTTGTTGAATATGCCAAGAGAGAAAACTTCGTTAGGCCAAAGAACTCAATGATGTAACTCTTATCCAAAAGGTGAGTGAATATCAATTTCATGAAAAACGTGTCATTGTATTAAACACTTATTTCTAGATGGCTCTTTCTAGTTAACATGCTTTGCAAAAGGGGATGATGATTAAGTTGTATGCCAGATATCCATAATATTTCCTTTGGTCAACATATTATCTATAAAAGAAGAATATTCTCTTTCCCAACTTTAAATGAAACTCTAAATATTTTTGTTGGTATCTGCAAGTTTTGAGCTATATAAGACACTTCAGTTGGTCAATGTCTATGGTCCTTATGACAATAGATTCAGACTACAATAACCCAAACCATAACCATCTAATTCAGAAAATCCTAAGAAAGACAATTGATAGTAATAATCAGAGATGAGCGTAATTGTAATAGTGGTCTAACACACTTGCATAAAAAAGAAAAATAAACTACTTGACATAGTTGACTGTCACACCATACTGTTGCGTCAAGCCAAAAGAAATTACAATCATTAACTACAGTTGCAGCGTGTTGTAAATAATCCTACTGAAATTCCACGCCATATTAACATAAGAAAAACTAGAGCATCTACTTAAATCGACAATCTCTGTGAGAATTCGGGCCCTAGCCTCTTAACAGAGATGTCGCTAACTAACAAAAATTAGAATACAAAGATATGCATATCAATTGTTGCTCCTTGTTTTAGGAAAGTAAAACCATAGTTACAATAATCTTTGTTACAACTTCTTACAATCAAATGCTAATAGCCAATGAAAAAACCCTCGATTCAGATCACTTCTCCATACTTATACACAGGTGACATAATCCAGATCCACTAATATCGGGCAGACATGAAGATATACGATCTTTAGGATGACATGTTACAACAGAAACAATTACAACCATAAATATAATTGAATGAAGTTGTTCACATCCAGGATTGCACTATTACTTTGAGTGATGAATGGTTTGAACAAACTCAACTGATTGGAAGGGGAGATGCCACAATTGTCTCAGCGATACCTAGTCTTGACTGACCATGTAGAAAGATGTAAATGCTGCTAAATCAACACATGGAGCCAGCTCCAGGAAGTAACAACTGGTACCAAACATTCCTCTCTTCTTCAGGCTCAGCGGGTTTCTACACCTATAATCCTTCAAGGTTTTGAACTATCTTTATTGAACCGACATAAGTTAGCACAAATCAAAAGATCAAGTTCATAATCATAGTCAATATTCGGCATTATCAGAATAAAGCAATAATAGAATATACCTATCAAGATCCATTCTTAACCTGGAAATATATCTTCCCAGGGTATGGAAAAGTAAGGTGAAGCAGGGGAAAAGGCATTGATAGGTATAGGAAAAAATGACTATTTTGGGACCCAACTAGTTTGAATCTGATTCTATTTCAAAACTCTTTCGGTGGAGATGGGTAAGATTAAAACAAGGTTCATATTTCTCTTTTGGATTCTTGAACCCATTGCATGCAATTAAATCATCCCAACATTATTTCTCTGCCCTCTTAGTCAGCTGGTACATGCTTTGATATTTTCTTGCTAGCCACCATAAAATATGAAACTTAAATCTCAGTCCCAGCTAACTAGTTCCACAAGTTTTAATGCATGCAACATAGTTGGGTAACCGGGATAGGGCATATTTGAAGTTTTAAAAATAGTATGGATCTTTTTCTCTCAAAAAATTAGAAGAAGAATCCCATCTACCCTGGCTTCCTTCTCTTGCAAAGACCTCTTGCTGAGAGATCAACTTGAAACAGGAAGACACAACTTCTTGTTGGAAAGATTGCATCTGACTAGCCTTCTGAGGAGATTGTAATTGTCTCATATGCTTGATTCTTAATGATGTAGGAGATTGGGGATTAATTCGAACCCAAAGGATGGAAGTATCCTCATTCTTCTGTATGGTCTGAATGGCGCTCCACCAATGCATATGATTGGTAACAAATGAAGTAAATGCTCTTAGCTAAATATCTCCCAAATAAGAAACTAGATTGGACTGGACTTCCATAGGGCATGCTCTTTCATATGAAAATAATTCTCATAGAAAATTTTGATCCAAAAAATCGCTCTTAATGAAGGTGTCCAAGAATTTAGGGGTTGGAAATAGCTGATAGGGTCTCTCTTCTTTTAGTGTTATGATTTTAAGCAGGACCATTTGTTCATATAAGAACACTGGATAAGATGGGGATGGAGCTTTGCAGCTCAGCAATTCTTGAATTAGGTTGTACATCTCCTTACCCAACTGTTCTTTTTATTATTTTAGGAACTTAATATTTCTCAGTTCTTGTAGCTCCTTCTGCAAATTGTCCCATTCAGATAGTTCTCTATCCCATTTATCCTTAATCTCTTGGATAACCCTCCTATGTTCAGACAAGGAGATCATTCCTTTCTCCATTAGGATGGTACGATATTTCCATTTACTAATCTCAAGTTTCCATATATAGAGCTTCTTTTCCAATTCTTTCTCCTTCTTTCCTCTTTTATCCTCTCCTTTTCCTTTGTCCACCAAAATTTCTACTTCAACCCCTGCTCCGGGAAATTCCGTTTATGTTGTTGATTCAGCAAACAATTTTGGGAATACTAGTTCTTCTGTAGCATCATCCATTTTCTATGTTTCATCCCCAACAACTTCAGTTTGAGTTGCAACTTCAACAAACAATTTTGAGGATGTTGGTTCTTGTGTAGCAACATCCCTTTTCTGTGTTTCAGCCTCGGCAACTTTAGTTTGAGTTGCATCTTCAACAATTTTTTTTGAAGATATTGGTTCTTATGTAGCAACATCCCTTTTCTATGTTTTAGCCCCAACAACTTTAGTTTGAGTTGCAGCTTCAATAAACAATTTTGAGGATGCTTGTTCTTATGTAACAACATCAAATTTATGTGATTCACTCAAAGTACATGCCGTTTGAGCTACTGCTTCAATGTCAGATCCTTGGAGTGCTGGTTCTTGTGTAATGACCTCTTGTTCCAAAATTATTTCAATGCTTTTAAGCTACGGATATTTATCTTGAATGATTTATGTATCCCCTGACTACTGATACTAATCCTGCATCAATTCATTAATGTCCCTGGATTGCTAAGACTGATATGGAATCAGTTCAATGCCCTTTGAATGTTGGGACTATATTTCCTTTTGTTATTGCAATTCATAGTCAAAGGTTATGCTCAGCCTTGGCTTACTTTCTTCCATCGATTCTAGTGGAGGTATTTCTTCTCTCCCCTGCCTTGCTTGTGCTAATTTCCACACTGTTAGATCCACCATTGAAACTCTATACCTTGCAAGTTTGAATAGATCTCCACATTCAGGGAATAGTAGTCCATCATGTTCACCATCCTTCAAAACAGAAGGTGGATTCTCTAATTTGTCTACAACTTCAGCCAAGGTGTTCAAGCTCTGCACCGTCTGCTTTTTGCAAGATTCTCTCAAGCTATGCACTTCATCTCGAAGTGTTCGTACTTCTTCCTTTAATAGTTCATTCTAAAAAAGTAAATTTTCAATTTGAGGTTCACTTGCAGGAGGTTCTTTTGTAACAGCGGATGCTCGAGGGTTTAGAATAGAAATTTCAAAATTTTCCCCTATTACATGTATCGCGTATGCCGCAATAGAATCTTGATTCCTTATCCTCTTTGCAGGGCTAGATGTATGGCCCTTAACACTTGGAATTTTCCTTCTTCTACGTAACACATGAATTTCCACATTTTCAGAAGCAGGGATGGAAAATTCACTAACTTTTCGAGTTTCAAAAAGAAATTCCTCCTTCTGAATTATGATTCCCCTGATTTGAGGGGAGGATTCAATGTTTAGGAATTCTACCTCCCCTTATTCTATTGCCTCTGTATAATGTCCTACCTCTTACATCGCAGCTTTAGCAGTTACATCTTCTATTGTCGCAGCTTCTACAACTGCTCCAGTTTCAGCTTCTGCTACTGCAGCTTATCTCACACCTTCCTCTTGAACATTTTCCAATTGGTCTGCTGACAGTCCATCCCTCCCCCCAACTGAACCTAAGGAACTCGGCTCATCACTTTCTTCCCCAATACCTTCTATTTCCAATACAGGTTCCAGGTCTACCCTTGTCCTAGGAACAAATTGTTCCCATGTTAAAATATGATGTGCAAGGGCCCTGAAAACTAACAATTTGATTAATCCATGATTTTTCAGGGAAGCTACGGGATGCCGAGATGCTTTTACATATTGAGCCATGCTTTGTAGGGCTCTTAGGAGATAAAATGACATATTGAGAAATCTACCGTGGCGTAAATGGAATAGTAGGATAAAGTCATAGATATAAACGATTTGGTACCTTCCTTCACAAGTTATGTATTTCTTTAGAAAGACTAAAAATTGATCCTAGGGTCTTGGCATCGACTCCAGTGCTTTTCCTCTTCCTCTTGGCTGAACAATTTCTCCTTCTACAAGAAAGTCGCGTACTGTGATCGAATTGGGCACCTTCAGAACAAACCATCTCATCCCAATCTGTGGTAATGTTGTCACTTCCACCACAATTGCTTTTGTAATGTCTATCCGCAATCCTCTAAGTGTTAAGCGAGTATTGGTCAACTTTAGAGAAAATTGCATTGTCGTATCCACATGGAAGTCATTTAATCTATGGAATTACTTTGTCCTACTGGCTTCCTTAAATATGGTAAATACTTCCCCATTTTCGTGTAGAGACGCTATGTTTTCAGGTTCGTGTCTCGCTAGGATACCCATATTGCTTCCTTTCTGTAAATTCTGTTAGCAAATGCAAGAATTACTAGACTCGGACGTTGGAGTTACAACATGCAGTAACAACCAATGGACAACCGAAATTCAATTGGGTATTTTCATAAAGTGGCATGGTTATTTTTGGAAATTGGTATGCTTATGGGATAAAATTGATTGGTCGGATCTCACATGAGTTGGGTAGAATGATGGTTGTATCACGAACATGTGCAATAAATTTTTTACTTGTTTCCCTTGTAGAGAACTAATCAAGGTCTGCTAATGAGGACTAATTCTATGGTTACATATTTGTTGTTGTGTCAAATCATGCCTAATTATGGTTATGATTAGAACCTGTACCTTTCAATATAATTCTAAGGCATCATCCTTCCATGGTGGCGTTAATTCATGCTCACATCATTCATGAGGATATAAATATGCACATGCTTCCGTGAGTTGGTCGTCGTCAACCGGGCGGATAAAGTACATCCATGTTGGCACAAAAGTACATGATGATCATACAAGCATCTAATGTTCCTCTTGGAGACCGGAGCAGGATGATAGAAATTGGCGGACATATAACAACCGTATGGCTAAAGAATTAAGAGAGTCACAGCCACGAATTGGAAATATCGGGCGGAGTCCCAGCCACAAAATAAGAAAAGTTGGCATAAATTTAGCAGACTTGTAGTTGCAAAAATAGGAAAAGTCAGTAGAATTTAGCGGAGTAGCAACTGCGATATAGGAAAAATTGGCATAATTTTAGTGGAGTTGCATTTGTGAAATAGGAAAAGTTAGCAGAATTTTAGTGGAGTTGCAGCTGCAAAAAATAGGAAAGGTCGACAAACGTTAGTGGAGTTGCAGCTGCGAAATAGGAAAAATTGACAAAATTTTAGTGGAGGTGCAACTGAGAAATAGGAAAAGTTGGCAGAATTTTAGCAGAGTTTCAGCTGTGAAAATAGGAAAAGTCAGCAGATTTTAGTGGAGTTGCAATTGCCAAATAGGAAAAATTGGGAGAATTTTAGCGGAATTAATGCAGCGACGAAATAGAAAAAGTTGGCAAAATTTTTAGCGGAGTTACAGCTGTGAATCCAAATATAAAGGGATATTTAAAAAAAAAAAAATCATAGTGTCGTTGGTATTCCAACCTCTATGAAATTGAACTTGTGGTTTCCATTAAGACCGACAAAGTGGTTATACTACTGACGAAAAAGTGGAGGAAACTTTGTCGGATAGCCGTCCTATATGAAGTGAAATTTGTTGTCGGATTTACATTAAATCTGACAACGTTACTACACTACTGACGAAGGGGAGGAGTCGGATATTTGACCTCTATAAAGGAAACGTAGTAAAAACTCTGACACCTATGCACTAAAATTTGCGTTCAGATTTCCAACGTATACAAAACAAACTTAATCATAGTTCCGACATCGATGCACTGGAATTTGTGGCTGAATTCTTGACGGTTACAAAGCAAACGTAGTTGGATTTCTGACATCTATGCATTGAAATGTGTTGTCGGAGTTTCTACGTATACGAAGCAAACATAGTCAAATTTCTGACGAGAATCTACATTGTCGAAAAACTGCCGAAATTTAACCGATGATTAAAAAGAAAGAGGATTGTCGATGTGCCGAAAATAATATGTCGAAAATCAAACATCTAAGCTGTCGGATTTTGTGTTAAAAAATGCAATTGTTAGTTTACATGAAGATTATTTCAAGATAAATTGAAGAAAAATGGTAATTTGAGATACAATTCTAGGCAATTATAGTTATTTTTTTGAAATATAAATTGAAGAAAAATACTATTTTGAGATACAAATTTAGGCCATCATAATGATTTTTTAGAGGTTAAAATTATATAGACTTATATTATGAAGTTACTTTAAAATTATTTCTCATGATAGAAATTGTTTTTTTGAGGTTATTTATAATAATAATTTGCGTAATTATTTGAAATGTTATGTAGATTTCAATTTTAAACGATTAATTATTCAAGTTGATTTTTTATTTGAATTGGTTGAGATATTGCACATCTTGCCAATATTTTAATTGGTTTTGGTGACCCTTCTCACCAAAACCAAAATAAAAATAAAAATAAAATTTAGTAAGTATGTCTGACTTCTGAAACACGGATTCAGAAGTATGTCTGACTGCTGAAAGACGAATTCATACCATGGTCATACTACCAAAAAAAGAATACATACAAAATCGTCTAGACTAAGTGTCTATACAGTGTGAGAGCTACCCAACCTTTGAACAATGACAGCCTTATTCTTCTTAAAGTCGTAGACATAAAAGTAGACATATAGATAACCTATTAAAGACCCAACCAAAAGAGCGCATGGCTAGAGCATACAGGAGCGACTATACCTTCCAAGCAGATTCTACCTCATTCCCACTGGCATTGTTGGTTCCGTCGTCGTTGGCGCCCTTGGTACCTCATTGAAATGAAGTTCCGCTAGCTGCATCAGGATTTTCATGTGGACGAGGCCCTTCTCTGCATCCTCTTTGAAAGTACTGACAGTGATCCTTACCATGTACCCAAAGCTCTCTCGTTCAGTCATGGAGCAAGAGAGAATGAATTTTAACCTCCAGTAGTTGGAAATGGTCACATCGCAACCGATCCCGAGTCTAAACTCCCCAAATATTTTATCCTCCATTATCACAATGGAATTTTGGATGTGCTACCAAGTTTCCTGATTGAACAAGGTTTCCCAAACTGCTTCATTTCTTCCCTCTCTTGACGTCGGCATGCTTGACACAGAGCTGAAGAACCCAGTGGAGCAACCTGGCTTAGGATTTTTCCTTTGCTTCGTAGCATGACAATGTTTTAGTATACCAACCTTCGCCCGGTGTTTATCCAAGACCAGATTGTGGATTTTGAGCTCCATTCTCTCCCGCCGCTCTTTCCTCATATAGTTGCTCATCCACTATTGTAATATTCCCTAAGGATTGAGCCAAGTACACATCGTCATGGCTAAGGGGTTGCAATGAGCGCGCAAGTACCACTCCTATGCATAACCATCAGCTCCAGAATCACTAACCATATCCTTGGCACACTGCAAGATCGTTTCAATGTATCTTTCCCATCCTCCCTCATCGCTCCAAGGACCATGTCGAGTGTGTTTAAGCATGTTGATGGGTGTGGAAAGGCCTCGAAGCTATCCTTTCCCGCACCCTTCCTCTAACCTGCCACCCGTCAACTCCCTGTTGTCCACCCGCATCTAGGAAAAATCTAAAGTCTTATTAGAAATACTACTTATAAAAACTTATTATTGAAGTTGAGTAATAATAAATAGATGGTTAGATGGTGTGCAAGTGAACATTTCAATATTTAAAATTCACTCCATTTTCCATCATAGCATGTGTGACTTTAAAAGCAATGAAACTAATTGCAACATCATGTGTATTAGCCCAAACCAACAATTAAAAAAAAGAAAAAATACATAAATGAAGCTAAGTGATTTGGTAAACTAGTCATTGGCAAAGTAAAGTTGTTTTAAATTTCACACATTCTATTGTCAAAGTCCAAGGAAATTCGCCACCTTGTGGCTCTTGTTTTGTTATAGAAACCACCTCATTTTTTTGTTTGAGCATGCATATAACTAACTTGTTTTAAAGGAAAAAGGAAATAAAAAAGTCAGGTTCACAACATGTTTGTCATATATTATTAATATGTATTTGACAAAAGGTGCTTTAATTAAGTGTTCTCCTTTTTGGTTTGAGCATGCATATAACATAGATGTTTTAAAGGGAAATGAAAAAGAAATAAAAAAGAGACACAAGGTAAAAAATGTCCTTGGACTTTGACAATAAGATTAGTACAAAATATCAGGTATTGAAAAATTGATAACTATAAATAGATTTAAAACAGAAATAATAAAAAAACTAAAATATCATGAAAGTACAAAAGATCTTGAAACTAGCAAAAACAATCTATATCTCAAATCTACACTTTATAAAATCTTTATAACACTCAAAAATCATTTGTAGTAGTAAGGACTTTAGTTTGTAAAATAGTCATGCTCTGCTGCAATACCCAACATTTCGCATGAAGAGAACCACTAGTTGAAGTACTATTAAATATGGTAATCTCCTATAATTTCAACTTAGGAAGCTCAATACATTTATTATTAGACAACAATGAATAAAATAAAAGCATACGCCCCCATTACGATGCGATTCATGAATACTTGGATGACAATATTATGAAATTTATGGAGCCATTAGGAAAGAAAGGGACTTTTGTTGGTTATAGCGAATACTCCAAAGCTTATAGAAGTTATATACAAGGGAAAAGACACATTGAAGTTAGTAGAGATGTAACTTTTCATGTAGAGGATACCCTCAAGCGCTCTAAAGAACTTCAGTGTGATTCAAATATGGAGTAACATGAGTCTCTCATGATGGAGGATCTAGGTTCTAGTTATCCCCTTTCATATGTTGAGAGGGAGAATACATGTGTAAAGAAAGAATAAATAATAGTAATTGTTTGGAATATGAATCTGTATTTTATGGTTTTTCCTCCTTTCTATTAATGGAAATAATATGTCAATCGATTTATAAAAAAAAATTAAACCCACGTCCCGAGCCTTTGGGTAGATTTCCCACGCGAAGAGTGAATATTTATTTGAGCCAAGGCGAACAATGAATATATGTTGAAGAGTGAGGACTCAATCTTTATTCTTGACCTTGGCACTTCCTGATTTAGAGTAGAAGGATAGTTAAACTCTAACATTTAACCTATATTTAGATTAATGGATGATATCCATTTGAAGAGTTTGTTTTTTGGTAGAGTTTCAAATTTAAAATGGATCTATACTAAAAAAATTGAAATAATCTATATAATTTGTTTTTTTTTAAATATCACAATACAAGGTATAAAAAACAATTGCTTTCTAAATGATGTTAGTGTATGAACATTATGGTTTAGAAAGTAAAAATTGATAAGACAGTTGCAAATAAGACAATTGATTTCGACATGATGTTAGAATCAAAGCTAAGTGAATGAAGTCAAAAGTTTAGAAAATGGAAATTGATAAAACAATTGTCGTCTACATGATGTTAGAATCAAAACTAACTATATGAACTCAAAGGTTCATAAAGTGAAAATTGACAAGACAATTGCTTTCTACATGATGTTACATCAAAACTAACTGTATGAACCTCTGAAATTGCAAAAAAATTACAACATGGACATAAATAGGTAAATAAAATTGCTAACATTTTTCTTTATTTATATATATGCATGAAAAATATTGGGTATTTATGGTTATCCAAACAAAAATAATGGGTATAACTCATTTGGGGCAATAAAACTCGAACTGTATAACCGTCATGCACAAGACATAAATCAAATACTATACAAAGAAGATCAAAATTGGGATACAATATGAACAACATCACCGACGGAAATGACCAGAGTGTTGATGAACTGGGAATCCAAACTATGTTTGTAATGGAAAACATGCATTAAGCACATCCCAACCATATCAATGTTTCATGTTGTGAGTGAAAGGGGGAAATAGATAGTCGGAAATGGTAACCCCTGTGTGCAACAACAATAATTATTTCCCATCACCATACCTTAGATCATTAAAAATTAATAAATTTAATTTTGTGAATATGATGATATCATGTTAGCTTTCCAACATCAGCTGTGTGTTTTACTATATTCCTGGCACAAAGCACAACATTCCAATAGGCAATGAACACAAAAATCAGACCTACCTTTATGAGGAAGATTCAACTTCTTTCTGATTCTTTCTCGTAACCCAAAGGAATAACAATAGTGCAATCCAACTAGTGATAACAAGTAATAGATGCCCCCATTCACAAAACATGAAATTCTTGATCGTTAAAAACAAAAAATAACACAACATCAATCAATCAATCCATTCATATAGCTTAACATTATATGTATTTGAAAAGTAAAAAATTAGAGAAATCAATATTACACTTAGATCCATCATTTACAAACTGAGCAACTATTCCAAATATAATGCATGGTGAAATTGCAGTCATACAATCTGCAGACTAGAAATGTATCAGTATAATTTGCATGGTCTGAAAGGAATAGAACATTAACTAGGGTTAGAGAAATTAGGGTTACATACATGTGTCGAAAATCCTAACCTTCCATGAATGCCAACAATGTTGAACCGTTAATAGATAGCTAGCATGATGGCAATGCAGGGACTACAATTATGAACCTATGGGTTTGTGAAGAGGAGGAGGACATGACCTTGGAGGCGGTCCCTCTTGTTCAACAATGTGAGGAATATGCATACTAACCTTGAATTATGAGGATTTGGTAAGGGACTTGAATACTTGCCAACATAGATGCTTAGATCAGAAATGATTGTGGAATCCATTTATGTAGAACTGAAGTGACTTTGGAAGTCACTCATACATTTGGTAAAAAGTAGTTATGTTCATTTATTATGAGTTTCATTTGATGCTTTTAATATATGATATGGTGATGTGTGCAGGCATTGAAACAAGACTTTACCAAGAGACCATCATATGGGTGAGAGTAGGCCTTGAATTTCAATTTTCTTGTTCCCGTCAATGAATATTTAATGATGGTATCTATTTTTTTCTGCCTATCATATTATGTTTTAGGCAAATTCACTCAACGTCAAATATTTTTGTAACCTGTCTTTGGGAGCTAGAAATTATGAGTAATGCAGAGCAACCTCGCATAAGTATACAAAACACAACACAACACTCAAGTATACAAAACATAAAACATTATATCAATATTTTTTTGAATGAGCAAGACTCAACAAAATGGGGAAGGGTAATTACGAGCAATGCAGAGTAGTGAAGGAGCAGGCCCAACACAATGGTTAAGGGTAACTAGATAGGGTAGAGTAGGAAACATAGGTATTAATATTTTTTACGGGACACCTAAATTCATAAACGTCAAATAGACGTTTTAAATATTTTCTTAACTATCAATGTTGACATGTTCATCTTAAACTTGAGTGTCAAATACGTGCAAAAATGAAAAAACAAATTCGTGGCCCGTCAAATTCCAGGCCTGGGTGAGAGCTCACATTTAGTACTTTGAATGGAAAGCAAAGTTTCAAATCAAAATAGATGAGAAGCCATGAAGGTTAGGACACAGATTCCTAACCATGTACGATGACCAAGACAGGGAGTCTTGGATTCGTGATCAAGGCATGAAGTCTTGAATGTACTAGGGTGAACTGTCCTAGATACAATGCAAGGGTTTGAAGCCCTAAAAATTACAGGGGCCACGCAATAAGGGTGCAGAATCACTATTCCCTAGCATAAAAATACCGCTCTCACACATGAAAGAATCAAGTAATGTAACAGAGATTAACTATTGAATTAATTTAATTATTTACTACCCACTTGGAATGAATTTTATAATAAATATTATTTCAATGAAAAAGATGAATCAATTAATTAAAAGATAAAATAAAATAAAATAAGAATAAGAAAGTATTTGAGAGTGATTACATGAATTAAGTAAATTTATAAATAAAGAAAACTATGAGATTCCACCTCAGGAGGAGGGGGATGTGTCGCTCCACTCTTGGTATTTAAATAGAGAACAAACCCCATTTTTTTGTGATAGGGAATTTGATTGTAATGAAATGCTATCAAAATAATTATAGAATTTGAATTTAACACTTAAGTAATTTGATTAATTGAGGCTTAGAGTGGTATTATATAAGAAAGATGAAATATATCTTCCTAATATTTCCTAGAATACCTTTTTATTTTCGATTTGGGTTTTGTATGTGAGCTCTGGAACCTCAGGGGATCTAGGGAGAGAATTTATCTCTGGATAAGTCTATGAGGTAATATCGGTTGGTCTACTCGTGTAGGCAAGGCATGGAATAATGATACATAAGCGAATGATTTTTCTGCACTCGAGAAATCAGGTTTTATGCACATTTTTTGTTTTTTTACTTGAACAATGTTTCAGTATAGTAGTTTCTTTAATATGATTAGTAAATTTTTTTTTAACTACTTGTATTTAAATTTAATGATGCTAAAAATTAAGCTTATATCTAGTTGTGTTTTTCAGTGTATGTGTTTTTTTTAAAAGGTGTTAAATAAATTTGATTATTAATTTTCAAATTCATCATAATTAACTAGTATATTTATTTTATTTTTAAATGTGTTTTTATTAATGGTGATAATTATGTAGTGGAAACCTTTATTTTAGTTAAGAACTAGTTTTAATATCTTTTTTTATTACTTTAGTAAAACTTGGGAATTGAAAAATTCCTTGGAGGGACCTTACCTATGGTTTAGCTCTTAGCAAGACCTATGGGTATCCTAGGTTTAAATATGTTTTAATATATGCATGAATTCATGCAGACTTGGGTGCTGTTTTTTTAATGGAACAATTTCTCCATCAATCAAAGGTAGGCCATCTCAGCAGGAAGTCGATTCACATTGTTTATTGAAATAATATGTCTGAGTTCTCCCTGGTTAATAGGGTCTTTAATTGGACACTTAACTGTTAATAAGTTTATAACCCTGGTGAGTTCTCCCCGGTGAGTATTATAAACCTGTATGAACCTGGTGTGACTTATGATTTAAATATTTCTCCATCATTTTTTTAAAAGATAAAGAAATAAAATCCCTTTTTGTATGGTTGATTCTTCAGTTTTCACAAGTATTAAGTCCCCAGTGATCTCATAGTCAATTCTTTTAGATATTGTTTATTGCTAGGTGAGGTATGCAAAGCTATGATGTGTTATGCAGTTTGTTTTATATAGAGTTGTATCAATTTTTAGAGAAGGAAGGTTGGAAGACTATAGAACGGGTTCAAATAGAGAAATATTCTGGGAGTCTAAGTTTGTCTTTATAGAGGTTGGAATATTAGAAGCCTAAAATTTTTGTTCCCATCAAATCATTGATACCTGGAAGTTTTTTTTTTTTTTTTTTTGAAAGGTGTGTATTGTGAGTTGACTTGCGGTGTATGTAGCATTGTAAA
>LPNX011018288.1:17386-43106 GCA_001517045.1 Pseudotsuga menziesii
AGAGATGGCAACATGATGCTTCGACTGTAACCATTACCGATGTCAGAATAATATAATTTTTTTTTAATGGCATTGAAGCTATAAGTGACCTATTGTGTGCTGATTCTTCCATTGGATAGCAATGGGAATAATTAGCTCGATGCTCATATAAAGTGCTTTGAAAGCTAGCTATGGTGTGTCTAATGTAATTGTCTTAGTGATGACTTGAGAAAACAAAATACACTAAAGTCCACACTTAGAAATAGAAAGACAATCGAAGAAATTAGCCCCAAAACCTCCTGCATGACTCAGTAACAATAAGAGAGCCATCCCAGGAAATTGGTTCCAAAACCTCTTGCATTAAGTCTACATCACTCAACCATTTGAACTAATCTACGAAGCACAAAACCTATCAACACAAACAATGGGAATGAACCAGATAAAATGGTTGAAGTTCTAGAACTTGTTGGGCATACCGACATGTCAAATTGACAAAACGGTCTACAATCACCATAGAATTCCTAAACAAAATATCATACACAAGAATTTGATAATTAATCCAGATAACAATAATAAATGCAATAACAAAAAAAATTAGGATATCCACCTCAGGGTTCCAACAAATAATGGCAGAGGATTTGATTTAGAATTTAGAATTTAGAACAGTTAGAATTGAATTGTTGCAATTGAAGAATGTGGTGACATAGAATATGTCAGAAAAATCACTCTCACAACTAAGAGATTCAACCTTGTTCTCCTCCTCCATGGTAATTGTATGTTATTACACTTTTTTTTTTTAATTGGACACTAGTACTACTCAAGTATTGAGAAAATAAATAGATAGAGAGTTGATATTCAAGCAACATCTATTTTTCACAATCATTAGTGTCTCAAAAAGGAGGGACACATGAGAGATTTGGACACAAGTAGTATCTGAAAGATAGACAGAAACTAAACATCATTCACAGTTCTAACATATTTGAATTAATCATTTTTTCCGGGTCTATATTTAATTTGCAGCCACAAATTCGTCCTAGAAACCTACAAATATCAGGTCTGCAACTTATAGAGCAATTAATTAACAATGGTAGGAACCTTACATCAGCAAGTCACTAGGGTGGGAAACAAATTTCTAAAATGACATCATCCCTCTCAACCAATAAAAACATCAATTTAATTATTTAAAAATAATAATAAAAAATATAACTAGAATTAATACATCTAGAGTAATACTATATTTCCAAGGACATAAAAAGGAAACTCTACATGCATTAGAGGAAATTTGGGGTCTAAAATGGGCCTTATAAGAAAACGTGCCAAAATAAGTTTTTGTGAGTTGGAATTCAAGAACCAATAGAATTTCAATAAAATAAGTCAACCATAATGGTTGAATTGACATATTTGTCATTAAAAAAAACTACTTTTTTTGTTCGTATTTTTGATATATCTCATTGTATTTTTACTCAAATTTCGATCGGGAGAGCTCGTTGGATGCGGAATTTGATTCCGCATCCAACGAGTACCCACACTACATACTTTTGACTGACCCCGCTACCCCAAAAACAAGAAATACCTGAAAAAACGTGATGATGATGTCATTATCACATTTTTTCAGGTATTTCTTGTTTTTGGGGTAGCGGGGTGCTCCAAAAGTATGCACTATGGGTACTCGTTGGATGCGGAATCAAATTCCGCATCCAACGAGCTCTCCCGATCGAAATTGGAGTAAAAACACAGGGAGACATGTCGAAAATACGAACACAAAAAGTAGTTTTTTTCTTTCTTCCTCCAAAATTAATCAATATTATTTTATTATTTTAACTATTATTTTATTATTTTCCTTAGGAGGCCCATTTTAGACCCCAAAATTCCTCTAATGTTTATGGAATATGTATATGTAACACAATTTACAATTCCAAAGTTAATATCCATTAGTAAATTGGAAGTCACAATTATGTACTAAGTATTGTAATTTAAAGGTTATTATATTACTTTTATTTTCTTGTATGTATTTTGTTGATTCTTTATAATCCTTAAAATATATATTGGTCCGTATTTTTAGATTGCAACCTCTGATTCTTATATGTTTATCAAAAGAAATCATAAATGGTTTCCATGCAGATTTTTGTTATGGATTATTTGGTGGGTTGAGTTTAGAAGTACAAGCCATCATTTGGTGTTTATTTCCTATAGTTACCTTCCTTCCCATCTTTTAGATTAATTATATAACTTATTTTTCCCATAGGAGGAAGGAGAAAATGTCAATGCAAATTCAATTTAGGTGAGATTCAATACCACTAATTTCATGTGTTACTCTATGAATTTGGAATGAATGAGTCCAATACCAATATCTTTATATATCGGTAATTTGCAAAAGGAAAATCGGTGGATTCCCATTGTGTAGGTATAATTTGTTCAATCATGGTTGGTTTACCTTAATACAAGATTTTTGAAGTTTTTCTCTTGTTTCCTATGAAAGATTGTTTCTTAGGCTTACTTTTTCTTCTCTAATTTGAATGCATCAAGAATATACAAATAATGAAAATATTGAAATCTATGATACTATGATTTGTAATAGTTTTGACAAACAACTTACACGAACAAACTCTTTAAATATTGTCTTTGCTAAAATAAACATCTTCTTTTAAACCTGGATCTTAGATAAAATCAATTATGCCATAAAACATCATGTATACATGAATAACCTAAATTGTACCTAAACTATCTTGCTATAATTGTAAAATCACTTTGTAATTTTTCATTATACATTTGATATTTACTTACAAGTCCATAAATAATTATTTAAATCCCTCCATATTCAATGAGTTCATGTTCTATTCTCTTAAAAAGATAAGCACAACAATCATTGATATGCTTTTTACATTTGAGGTATAGCTAGCTTTGAAATATATATCTAAGATAAAGATAAAATTATGTCCTTATGCATGATGAACAATTTACATGTATAGTGTGTTAAAGGTCACACTTTATTTTTAATCCGCATACCATGCATTCTTGGATAAACAAATTAATGTGAGGATATTAATTGAATAAAAGGGGAATATTAATTGAGTTATCTATTATTTTTTCTTTTTGATGTTACTTGTAATTATATTGAAAATTGTATAAAGATTTAGGATGAGGAGTTAATATTATAAACATTGAGAATAGTCATTCACGATAAACATAAGAATAATCAATCATTAAATTTTTTATTTTTTATTTTTATATTTATTTTTTAATTTGATGAGTGTATGTATATGTTATGTATTCTATTTTTTCTACTTTATCATATCTATTTCTTTATCTTATTTTTTCTGAGGAGAACTGTAATAAAATGTCATGTGTTTTCACTAGTCTATTTATAAATCAACCAATCATAACATTTTATTGTTATTTTTTCAAAATTCTAGAAATGTAATTAATGACCAAATTAATTACCAAATAAATGACCACAAAACAAACTATAAATGAACAAACTAAATACAACCAATCACCAATTCTAAAAAGCTCAAAATCCAAAGATACATAAAAAGAAAAAAATATTAGTTTTAATTAATTTTGGTAATACTCATAATTTCATTCAATGTAAATCCATTACAAATCAACCAATCATAACATTTTATTGTTAATTTTTCAAAATTTCAAAATTCTACTTTACCATATCTACATTCCATTTTACTTTTATTTTTTCAAAATTTCAAAATTATTCTAAGTATTCTACTTTACCACATCTACCTTATTTTTTTTTTAAATAGTATGATTATGTCATCTTTTACCATTAGTATAGTGACAAATCAACCCATCATAATAGTTATTTATTAAACAAAACATTACTGTTTCCTAAGTTGTTCTGATGATACTTTTCGTAGACCAATAAAGTTCATGAGACTTTTGGAACTGCTAGGGTTTGCCATTTTGCTCAAAGAATGAAACATTAAAAAAAAAAAGCATACGATTGGATCCAAACCCTGATTTCCAAAGGGTTGAACCATGATTGAAAAGGTGGCAACCCTACCTTTTCTCTATTTCCAAGCATGATTTGNATTAAAAAAAAAAAAGCATACGATTGGATCCAAACCCTGATTTCCAAAGGGTTGAACCATGATTGAAAAGGTGGCAACCCTACCTTTTCTCTATTTCCAAGCATGATTTGCAAGGTTTTACTATTACCTGACTTGAGCATAGGGAAAGGATGCATGTCATTGAGTGAGAATGGGAAAATTAATCAGCTTCCTGTACGGTGTGACAGGGGTTCATTGTTGGCAGTTAGATTTCAAGATGCTAAGATTTAACGATCAACAATGAGCGTACAATAATAATCATTGTTTTAATGATTAACAATGAACTTGCAATAACAATCATTGCTCTACTGCAAGCTAATTAATAATAATTAGTACTTTGTTTATCGTTACAAGCTAATAATAAATACCTAGTAATACAGTATTTGTGAATATGAGATACCAACTTTTAAATAAACAGTTTATTCAAACAATTGACATCACCAGGATATTTTCAACTAACAATAGTTTATCTGACTTTATAAATGTTATAACATATATACCTTGGGAACTCCTTGCTTTTAAGGTTTATTTACCCGAAAAAGACTCAGTGGATACTATGACGTACGCTCCAACGCCATTGTCGCATGCCTTCACTCAGCGGATTTATTTGACAATGAAGACTGTGACGTATGCGCCAACGCCATTGTCCTTGTCGTACTTTATTATTTATTTTATATATAGTTCAACAAGTACTATGACGTAAGCTCTGACGCCATTGTCACATACCTTATTATGCATTAGGTTTTAATCTTAGATTATATTTAATTAAATATAATTATTTATGTCTATTTTAGTCACTAAATTCATATCAGGTTGTTCGAAGTCCTTTAAAATTATTAATTTATTGAAAATAGATAATATATTCATTTATAAAAATTAGAGTTTAATTTTTTTTTGTTTTTTTAATATTCAACAATAATAATAGTAAGAAAAGCCTAATTACTTCGAATACAAAGAATGTTGAAAGACTAAAGAAAATTTTAAAATGCAATCATGATTGATAACCTAAGTACTTCGAATACAAAGAATGTTTAAAGACTAAAGAAATTTTTTAAATGCAATAATGATGGGAGGTAGATATTGATCTTTGGAAATTTTAAAATGGAGTGCAAACTTTAAGATGGGAAAGTTACACTTATTTTAATATTCAACAATAATAATAGTAAGAAAAACCTAATTACTTCGAATACAAAGAATGTTGAAAGACTAAAGAAATTTTTAAAATGCAATAATGATTGATAACCTAAGTACTTCGAATACAAAGAAGGTTTAAAGACTAAAGAAATTTTTAAAATGCAATAATGATTGATGAATGTTTAAAGACTAAAGAAATTTTTAAAATGCAATAATGATTGATGGGAGGTAGATATTGATCTTTGGAAATTTTAAAATGGAGTGCAAACTTTAAGATGGGAAAGTTACACTTATTTTAAAAGATATAGATAATTAAGTTGAAAATGATAATATTAAATTGTTATGGTTTAATAAATTTTAATAGAAAGCTAATTTATTTATTTTAATTTTAATTTTAATATAATTTTTTACAATTAAATAAAGAAGTTACTTTATGTTCTTGAAGTGTGATTGAGTATAATATTATAATATATTATTAATTTTAAATATATATATTTTTTATAATATGTTTTTTTACATTATTTTATATTAGGTTTGTAGTATTTTATGTAAAAGTAATACAGGGAATTGGAGCATGAATTTACTACAGAGAGGGTAAATGGGTGGGAAGCTATAAGTGGATGGCGGGTGTCATCTTGGTGCCTTTGTTAAGTGTAATTATCTTAGTTTCTGATTTTTTTAAGGAGTGGTAACATTCCAAGAAATCCATCACCAATAAGTTAAATAGTTATATTTAAAAGGTACAAATAAGTTATTATTAAAAGATTTCAAGTAAATGGGGGCTTTGATCTTTAAACTATAAAGGTTTAGTAACCTAAATGAGCTAAAGATCCATGAAAGAATTTTGATCATGCCAAATATTAAATATTGAAATAAAATTGTTTCCTTAAACTGAGATGATGTAATAATATAATTAATAAAAGGTAAGTTAACTCGAGACAAGTTTCAATAAATATTAGTTGAAGTTTGTGACGAACAAACAATGGGGCAGGCAGTTAAAACGAAGTAAAAAAACCCTCTTAGTTGAGGGTAAGCTCATTATGCACCCTAGAGGAAGAGCAACCACGACTGGGGAAAGGGGTGATTGTTGATGATATTTCCAAAAGGGTAGAAGCTTGACCCAAGGCGAGGAGAAAAACTCAGTGTATATTGTTCAATGAATACTTTTTGGAACCTTCGTGGATTTCAGAAAAGCACACCAAACCTCGTGCTATCATTCCTTAACACTATATGAATAAGATACGATTTTGTTGCCAATCCTCTTATTTTATTGGAATAATCATTCATAGGAGAAAGTAAACTCTGCCTTTTAATATGTCCTTCAGATTATTGGAAGAAAGGTCTGTAATCGCTCTTTGAAAGGGGAGAACCTTTGAATAAAATTGTTAATATGCTTGATATATTGTATTTGTCTATGGGGAAAATACTTTTAATACAATCGATTGGAAAGGACTGACCTCATCGGTCAGGATAAACTCACTCAAAACTTGTATCTATTAGTGCTAGAATGAGAAGTTTTCTTTAAGAGATGTTAATCTTTTCCTAGAAGTGCAAGATCTTAATATCCCATTGCTGTCAAGATTAAGGAGGAATTTGGTTATCGAGCCTTATCTCTTAATATTCACATATTTTTATTTCAATACATTGTTTACTGTTGGGAAATGGTAGAGAAACACCTTTCCTCTAGAGGTTGTTTAATCTTAATGGCCATGGTAAGAGAGGGGAAACTCATTAAGAAATCATTAAGTGGGTAAAAGGAGGGATTTGATTCCCCACCTCTTTATTTAAGATATATTTAATATTCAACCAATGCCATTTTTCTGTAAATACATATATAAATGGTATCGTGTTGGTAAGCAGAGAGCATGCCGAGTAATTAACCCTTGATATAATTGGAAAAATTTAACGATTGATAAGAAGTGTAAACTTTAACAAGTGAAAATCCAAGCTTTCCTCAAGAAATATAAGTTCAAGCTCGATACCTTTTGTTTTGTTTTGAAACCTGAATAGTCGAGTGTTGTTACTTCATTCCTAAAGTCTAATCTTTAAGAGCTAAAAATTAATGTTGTAATTTAGGAGGATTATAATAATCATTGTTTTATTATTCCCATTAGGTTTAAAAGTAAGTGGGAATTTAGTGTTCAAACCCATATAAAAGATAAATGGATGGTGAAAAGGATGAGTTGTTAAATTACTAATTTATATTATAAGGTTTGTTTATAGCGCATAGTGCTTGAATTATCATTATTTAAAATGATTATTTTGATTGAAAACTCATTTTGCTAAAGATATGGATAAAAAGGTTAACTTGTTTATGAATATAAAGATTATTAAAAATGTTAAAGTAAATTAACATAAAAGTAATTTTCATATGATAAATTAGTGATAAGGAGATTGTCATGGTATGTGTATACTGTATTAGAATTATTCTTTAACTATCATCAAGAAGATGGCCTTAGTTAAGGATAAATATTATTATTTTATTTGGAGTTTTAGTGAAAACTTGTGATGTTACCGCTTTAGTGGATTCACGCCCAGCTCAAGGGTTGCCTCTTGATGAAGAACATACGCCAGTTAGAGATTTAGATGGTTGGGAGGAAAGTTGAAGTCAAGACTTCAGTCGCCTTTCATTCTGTAAATCTATTTATTGAGATAAAAAAAATTCACTTGATGCATAATTAGTGTTCTACAGATATAGAATTCATTTAAGGATGTTCAATCATAAAAAGGGACTTAACTTTAGAGTATTTAGGAGAATGGTTTCATGAAAAAATAACATTAGTTCTTGATTAGTTTCCTTTATGCTTGAACTTTAACATACACATCTAACTGGTTATGGATAATGTGTTGATGCTTTAATTTAGTTTATGAAGAATGACCAAGTAACCAAGTGGTAATGGTAGATGTGTAATTTCTTGGAATGATATGCTTTAATTATGGTTATAGGATTATCCTATTTACTAGTATGTGCTAAATTAAGCGTTAGAAAGAATTATATTCTCACGAAGATAAATGGTTATAACCCTATATATGGAACTTGCACTATTTTTCATCTAATAATACATTATGTATTTTTGTGGAATAGGAAAGTGGTAATTTGAATTGTGTGAGGAATTACTCTTAAAATTAATTTTGTAACTTAGATCGATTTAGATTTTCTCTCCCAAGCCTATGGTCATTTTACTTTAAACCCTAATTGACCCCTTAAACCCCTAGATTTTTTCAAGGTTCAGTACTAGAGGCTTGTAGGATTCAAGAAGATGTTTGAATACATATCTTATAAGAAGAGAAAATGGATTTGGAATTCAAGAAATTCTAAACATGGTGATGAGATTGGTATCGGTGGACAGAAATTTAAATTCTCAAGTATTGGTACTAAACCTCACGTTGAGTCTACACTACCTCCATAATTGCAAAAAAAATTAAACCTTCAGGTTTGTTTCATTTTTCTATTTTTTTTCTTGATTACATATTATGTTTCTCTTTTATTCATGGTTTTTTGGTTGGTCATTGAATTCATCAATGATTATAGACATGGAAAATATATTATTGCAATTTAGTCACAAAAGAGAAGACTTGGCATGACATCCCTGTCAACCAATTTAGAAACATCGATAATTTAAAAAACAATTAAATAAATAAACCAAAATCTAACATATCCTACATTACTCGATTCACTCTTTAAAAATCCTTTAATTTAAAATATTAATTGTTTAAAGATTCTCTCATTTAAAAAAAGCACTTTAGTTTACATGAAGATTATTTCAATATAAATTGAAGAAAAATTATGTTTTGAGATCTACAATTCTAGGCAATTATAGTTTTTTTTAAAATATAAATTGAAGAAAAATACTATTTTGAGATAAAATTTTAGGCCATTATAATTATTTTTTAGAGGTTAAAGTTATATATACTTATATTATTAAGTTACTTTAAAATTATTTCTCAGGATGTATATTTCTTTTTAGAGATTATTTATAATAATAATTTGCGTACAATTATTTGAAAAGTCATGTAGGTTTCAATTTTAAATAATTAATTATTCAAGTTGATTTTGTTAGTTGAATTGGTTGAGATATTGCACATCTCTCCAATATTTTAATTGGTTTTAGTGACTCTTCTCACCAAAACCAAAATCTAAAGACTTATTATAAAGACTACTTATAAAAACTTATTATTAAAGTTGAGTACTGATAAATAGATGGTGAGATGGTGTGCAAGTGAACGCTTCAATATTTAAAATTCACTCCATTTTCCAGCATAACATGCATGACTTTAAAAGCAATGAAATTGATTGCAACATCATGTGTATTAGGCCAAACCAACAATAAACAAAAAAAAAATACATAAATGAAGCCAAGTGATTTGGTAAACTAGTGATTGGAAAAATAAAGTTGTTTTAAATTTCAAAACATTCTATTGTCAAAGTCCAAGGACATTTGCCACCTTGTAGCTCTTGTTTTGTTATAGAAATCACCTCATTTTTTTGTTTGATCATGCATATAACTAACTTGCTTTAAAGAAAAAGGGAAATAAAAAAGGTTCACAACATGTTTATCATATATTATTAATATTTATTTGACAAAAAATGCTTTAATTAAGTGTTCTCTTTTTTGGTTTGAGAATGCATATAACATATATGTTTTAAAGGGAAATGAAAAGAAATAAAAAAGAGCCACCACATGGAAAATGTCCTTGGACTTTGAAAATGTCTAGGTATTGAAAAAATGATAACTATGAATATATTTAAAATGAAAAAAAAACTATCATGAAAGTACAAAAGCTCTTACAACTAGCAAAAATGAGATCTATATCTCAAATATACACTTTATAAAAGCTTTATAACACTCAAAAAACATTTGTAGTAGTAAGGACTTTAATTTATAAAATAGTCATGGTCTGTTGCAATACCCAACATTTTGCATAAAGAGAACCACTAGCTCAGAGAACCACTAGTTGAAGTATTGTTAAATATGGTAATCTCATGGACTTTCGACTTAGGAAGTGCAGTACATTTATTATCAGACAACAACAAATAAAATAAAATCATACACCACCATTACGATGTGATTCATGAATACTTGGATGACAATATTATGAAATTTATGGATCCATTCGGAAAGAAAGGGACTTTTTTTTGTTATAGTGAATACTCCAAAGCTTATAGAAGTTATCTACCAAGGAAAATACACATTGAAGTTAGTAGAGATGTAACTTTTCATGCAGAGGATACCTTCAAGTGCTCTAAAGAACTTCAGTGTGATTCATCTATGGGGTAACATGAGTCTGTCATGATGGAGGATCCAGGTTTTGGTTATCCTCTTTCATATGTTGAGAGGGAGAATACATGTGTAAAGAAAGAGTAAATAATAGTAATTGTTTGGAATATGAATATGTATTTTATGGTTTTTTTCCTTTCTATTAATGGAAATAATACGCCAATCGATTTAAAAAAAAATGAAACCCACGTCCCCTGCCTTTGGGTAGCTTTCCCAAGCGAAGAGTGAATATTTATTTGAGCCAAGGATAACAATGAATATATGTTGAAGAGTGAGGACTCAATATATATTCTTGACCTTGGAACTTCTTGCTTTAGAGTAGAAGGATAGTTAAACACTAACATTTAACCTATATTTGTCGATTAATGGATGATATCCACTTGAAGAGTTTGCATTTTAAGAGTTTGGTTTTGGGTAGATTTTCAAATTTAAAATGGATCTATATTAAAAAATATTTAAATAATCTATATAATTTTATTTTTTTTAAATATCACAATCATAAGGTATAAAAAACAATTTCTTTCTAAATGATGTTAGAGTATGAACACAATGGTTCATAAAGTAAAAATTGATAAGACAATTGCTTTCGGCATGATGTTAGAATCAAAACTAACTGAATGAAGTCAAAAGTTTAGAAAATGAAAATTGATAAAACAATTGTTGTCTACATGATGTTAGAATCAAAACTACATGATGTTAGAATCAAAACTAATTGTATGAACTCAAAGGTTCAAAAAGTGAAAAATGACAAGGCAATTGATTTCTACATGATGTTACATCAAAACTTACTGTATGAACCTCTGAAATTGCACCAAATTTACAACATGGACATAGATATGTAGATAAAATTGCTAACAATTTTCTTTATTTATATATCCATGCATGAACAACATTCGTTATCCAAACAAAAATAATGGGCATAACTCATTTGGGGCAATAAAAATTGAACTATATAACCATCATGCACAAGACATAAATCAACTACTATATAAAGAAGACCAAAATTGGGATAGGATATAAACAACATCAACGATGGAAATTACCAGAGTGTTGATGAACTGAGAATCCAAACTGGGTTGGTAATGGAAAAAAATGCATTGAGCACATCCCAATTAACTCAGTTCTTCATGTTGTGAATGGAAGGAGGCGATGTCGAAATTGGTAACCCTTGCATCTAACAACAATAATTATTTCCCATTACCATGCCTTAGATCATTAAAACTTGATAAATGGCATTTTGTGAAAGGATGATATCATGTTATCTTACTAGCAACAACCGTGTGTTTTACATGGTGATATTCCTGGAACAAAGCACAACATTCCAATAGGCAATGAACACAAAAATCAGACCTAATTTTTTTAAAAAGCTTCAACTTCTTTCTGAGTCTTTCTGGTAATCCAAAGGAATAACAACAGTGAAATCCAACTAGTGATAACAAACAATATATTCCCCCATTCATGAAACATGAAATTGTTGATCCTTAAAAAAAATAACACAGCATCAAGCAATCAATCCATTCATGTATCTTGGCATTATATGTATTTGAAAAGTAAAAAATTAGAGCAATTAATATTACACTTAGGTCCCCCGGATGTGGGTGATAGGTAGACATGCAAAACCCACAGTAACAATGAAGTCACCATGTACATCACTCCTCACGTTGGTGCTGACTCAACACACACATGTCCATGTGATAGCCTGGATCAGACCACCACCTAGCTCAATCACAGACGTGATGATGACTCCCCCACTCCAGGTGACAACGAGCAATTTTCTCCACGCAGCATACATCCTCTTGACAATTAAGGTTGAGCAGGACGGGTACAGAGAATTAATGGTCAACCTTAATGCGTTTTGGGTACAACATCGGGGGATCTTTGACTCAATGAACAATCATCTCACCATTCTCATTTTTTGCTTAGACCGCTCTGCAAATTCATCGCTCCCCTCCGCCCAGACTGTTGCATGCAGAGCCAATTTCTGCCACCCTCCTTCCCTTTGCTCCCAGGCTCTCAGTGACAACCATGCCAACGCAACCCTCCCAGGGGAGGAAGAGGACTTGGAAGGGCTGGCAGAGGCATTCCCATACCTCCACCCTTCAATGCTCAGACGATCTCTAAGGGGTTTGATGTTGAGGTCCCAGATGAGCTGCGGGAAATGAAAGACGATTCGAAGGATCAGCTTTCGCACTCCCTCTCAACAACAAATCGTACCCTAGCTCGTAGAGGGAATATTGGATTATCAAAAACCTAATAACCAAATTCATTCCGCATGCAATCAATATCCATGCCACCCTTGAAGCTCAACCCAAGCCTGCGGCACCCTCAGCGAATTCCCCCCCCCCTCCTTCCTCTATTCAGGCGCCACCCCCAAGACAACCAACCTCTAGCTCCTCCTCACCCCACTTCCACCTCTACACCCAGCCTCCCCCCCACTCCTGCTCCCACGAGCACCACCCTCCATTCTCCCCCACCTCCTCAGCACCAATTTTCCAGGACAAAAGGAAATACTGTCAAGGCACTTCCACCCAGGAAGTCATCTCCTTTACTGGTCAAGCATCCTACCACCGACAACAAGGAAAGCTCAGAAGCGGAATTCCTAGCAGGAAGCGGCACAACCAGCAGCGACAATGGCCCAGGTGAAGATGTAGAGGGCACGAAAGGATGGGGCCTGCAATGGGGAACCCGTTACTACTACCCAATCACTTAAGTGCCCTTAGAAAATATTTAATGCCAGGTTCAATGCTCCAATTTTCCTCTCCCAGGTTATTTTTTGGTACATTGCTCCTTAGAGCAGTTTGATTTTCTGGTTCATTGCTCCTTAGAGCAGTTTGGTTTTCTGGTTCATTGCTCCTTAGAGCATTTTTGTTCAGGTTAAGTCAGGATTTTATGTCTCAAACTATCAGTATGATATGTAAGATTTGTTTTCCCCATCCTCGGGAGGATCAAGCTAATATGCTTTCTCTAGTTTTGCTTTCGTGTTCGACGAACACGCTGAATTGTACTTATACCTGTATTTTTATCTCTCCTTAATAGAATAGATCTGAACTTACAAATATATATNCAATCTGTAGACTAGAAATGTATCAGTATAATTTGCACAGTTTGAAAGGAATGGAAAGCTATCTAGAGTTAGATAAATTAGGGTTACATACATGTGTTATGATCTTTATAATAGTTTAAAATCCTAGCCTTCCAAGAATGCCAGCAATGTTGAACTGTTAATGGATAGCTAGCATGCTGGTGATGCAGAGAATAGAATTATGAACCTCTGGGTTTGTGAAGAGGAGGAGGACATGACGTTGGAGGCATGCCCTCTGGTTCAACAATGTGAGGAATATGCATACTAACCTTGAATGATGAGGATTTGGTAAGGGACTTGAGTACTTTCCAACATAGATGCTGAGATCAGAAATGATTATGGAAGCCATTTCTATAGAATTGAAGTGACTTTAGAAGTCACTCATACATTTGGTAAAATGTATTTATGTTCATTTATTATGAGTTTCATTTGATGCTTTTGATATATGATATGGTGATGTGTGAAGGCCTTGGAACAAGACCTTACCAAGAGACCATAATATGGGTGAGAGCTCACATTTAGTACTTTGAGTGAAAAGCAAAGTTTCAAATCCAAATAGATGATAAGCCATGAAGTTTAGGGCCCAAAGTCCTAAACCTATACGATGACCAAGACATGGAGTCTTGGATTCATGATCAAGGCACGAAGTCTTGAATATACTAGGGCGCACATTCCTAGATACAATGAAAGGGATTGAAGCCCTAAAAATTATAGGGCCATGCAATAAGGGTGCATAATCACTATTCCCCAACATAAAAAATACCACTCTAACGCATGAAAGAATCAAGTAATGTAACTTAGATTAACTATTGAATTAAATTAATTATTTACTACCCACTTGGAATGAATTTTATAATCAATATTATTTCAATGAAAAAGATGAATCTATTTATTAAAATATAAAATAAAATAAAATAAAAAAATAAGAAAGTATTTGAGAGTGACACCTCACCTAGGTGAACATTACAGAAATTAAATAAATTAATAAATAAAGAAAACTATGAAATTCCACCTCATGAGGAGGGGGATGTGTAGCTCCACTCTTGGGATTTAAATAGAGAACAAGCCCCAGTGTTTGTGACAGGGAATTTGATTGTAATGAAATGCTATCAAAATAATTATAGGATTTGAATTTAACACTTAAGTAATTGAGGCGTAGAGTAGTATTATAAGGAAGATGAAACATATTTTCCTAATATTTGCTAGAATATCTTTTATGTTGGACTTATGTATTGTATGTGAGCTTTGGAAGCTCAAGGGATCAAGGAAGAGAAGTTATCCCTCAATAAGAATAGGAGGTAAAAACCGGTTGGTTTATTCATGTAGGCAATGCATGGAATAGAATATCTTTTATGTTGGACTTAGGTATTGTATGTGAGCTTTGGAAGCTCGAGGATCAAGGGAGAGAAGTTATCCCTCAATAAGAATAAGGTAAAAACAAGTTGGTCTATTCATGTAGGCAATGCATGGAATAAAGATGCATAAGGCGATGATTTTTCTTTAGCTGAAAAAATAGGTTTTATGCACAATTTTTGTTTTTTGTTTAAATAATGTTTAAATATAGTAGTTTTTTTAATATGATTTGTAAATTCCTTGTTTAACTAGTATTTGAGTTTATGTATTTTTTTAAAAGGTGCTGAATAAATTTGATTATTAATTTTCAAATCCATCATGATTAACTTGTATATTATTTTATTTTAAAATGTGTTTTTGATTAATTGTGATAATATGGAGTGGAAACTTTGATTGTAGTTAAGAACAAGTTTTAATAGCCTTTTTATTACTTTAGTAATACTTAGGAATCGAACAACTCCTTGGAGGGACCTTACCTATGGTATCAGAGTTGGTTAGTATGAACCCGGTGCGACTTAATGATTTAAATATTTCTCCATCATATTTTTTTAAAGATGAGATAAAATCCCTTTTGTATGGTTGATTCTTTAGTTTTGACAAGTATTAAGTCCCCGATTATATCATGGGCAATTCTTTTAAATATTGTTTATTGGTAGGTGAGATAGGGAGAGCTATGATGTGTTATGCATGTTGTTTTGTACAGAGTTGTATCAATTTTTTTTAGAGAAAGGAAGTGTTGGTTTAAATACCATAGAATGGGTTCAAATAGAACAATATTAGGAGTCGAATTTTGTCTTTATAGATGTGGGAATATTATAAGAATCTTATCATTTTTGTTCCCATCAAATCATTGATATCTGGATTTTTTTTTAAAAGGTGTGTCTTGTGAGTTGACTTGTGGTGCCTATAGCATTGTAAAACTTACCCTCTAGTTTGAAGAGATGGAAACATGATGCTTCGACTGTAACCATTACTGATGTCAGAATGATATAATATTTTTTTATGGCGTTGAAGCTATAAGTGACCTATTGTGTGTTGATTCTTCTATTGGATAGCAATGGAAATAATTAGCTCGATGCTCTTATAAAGTGCTTTGAAAGCTAGATATGGTGTACCTAATGTAAATGTCTCAGTGATCACTTGAGAATAGAAAATACACTAAAGTTCACACTTAGAAATAGAGAGAGAATCCGAGAAATTAGTCCCAAAACCTCCTGCATGACTTGGCAACAATTAAGAGAACAGGTCGGGGAAATTGGTTACAAAATCTCATATATTAAGTCTACATCACTCAACCATTTGAAATAATCCACCAAACACAAAACCTATCAACACAAACAACAAGAATGAATTACAAAATAAAATGCTTGAAGTTCTAGAACTTGTTGGGCATACAGACATGTCAAATTGAAAAACAGACTACAATCACCATAGAATCCCTAAACAAAATATCATACACAACAATTTGATAATTAAGCCAAATAACAATAAGAAATAGGATATCCACCTTGGGGTTCCATCAAATAATGCAGGAGGCTTTGATTTAGTATTTAGAACAGTTAGAGTTGAATTGCTACAATCTAAGAATGTGATGACATGGAATATGTCAGAAAAATCATCGTCACAGCTAAGAGATTCAATCTTCTTTTCCTTCTCCATGGTAATTATATGTTATTACAAACTTTTTTTTTATTGAATTGGACACTTGAGTATTGAGAAAATAAATAAATAGAGAGTTGATATTCAAGCAACATCTATTTTTCACTATCATTTCTGTGTCAAAAGGAGGGACACATGAGAGATTTGGATGCAAGTAGTATCTAAAATATAGACATAAATTTCACATCATTCATTGTTCTAACATATTTTAATTAATCATTTTTTCCACCTAGATTTAATTTGCAACCACTTTAACTCCATTTGTAGCCACCTGTCAAATATCTCTTGGCCTTGAAAATCCCTCATAGAAACCTAAAAATTGCAGGTCTGCAACCACAGGGGCTTCACTTGTTGACCAATATCCTATCACGTTAGTTCATATTGTGGGTTTTAAAATTATAAAAAATCGAACCAATATATTGCAGGTATTGGGGGGATGAGGGGTTTAAGGTGGGGTTGGGTAGGGTGGTTTATAAGGATTGAGGTATAAAAACGGGTGGGGAGGAGGTTTTAAGTATTGGGAGGGGGTTTCAACAAAAATATTTTGGGTCAATATCTCTCAAAATTAAGGGTGTTGTTTAATATCCCATGATCGCACGTGCTATGTAATAGGTTCACTAAGTGAAGTCCTCGTGTCTGCAACTTACAGAGAAATTAATTATCAATGGTAGGAACCTTACATCAACAAACCACTTGGGGTTGACAACAAATTTCTAGAATGACATCATCCCTCTAAACCAATAAAAACATCAATAATTTTTTTTTTAAATCAAAATAAATAAACAAAAATATAACTATATGAAAACATTATAGAGTGAAAAAAATATTTTCAATACAATAGAATTAATACATCTCACTTAATACTATATTTCCAAGCACATAAAAGGCACCTTTACTTGTTTATGGAATATGTATATGTAACACAATTTACAACTCCAAAGTTAATATCCATTAGTAAATTGGAAGTCACAATTATGTACTAAGTATTGTCATTTAAAGTTTATTATATAACTTTTATTTTTCTGGATGTTTTTAAATTTTGTTGATTCTTTATAATCCTTAAAATATATATTTATCCATATTTTTAGATTATAAAGTCTCATTTTTACATGTTTATCAAAAGAAATCATAAATGGTTTCAATGTAGATTTTTGTTATAAATTATCTCGTGAGCTGAGTTTGGTGTTTATTTCCTCTAGTTACCTCCCTTCCCATCTTCTAGATCAATTATATAACTTATTTTTCCCATAGGAAGCAAATGTCAATCTAAATTCAATTCACTTGAGATTCATTACCATTAATTTGATATGTTACTCTATGAATGTGACATGAATGAGTCCAATACCAATATGTTTGTATATAGGTATTTTGCAAAAGGAAAATGGGTGGATTCCCATTGTGTAGGTATAATTTGTTGTTTCATGGTTGGTTTAAGTTAATATAAGTTTTTTGAAGTTTTTCTTTGGTTTCCTATGAAAGATTTTTCTTTAGGTTATGTTTTCTTCTCTAATTTGAATGCATCAAGAATATTCAAATAATGAGAATATTGAAATCTATGATACTATGATTTGTAGTAGTTTTGACAAACAACTTACACCAACAAATATGGCTCAAAATCTTTAAATATTGCATGTGCTAAAATAAACATCTTCTTTTAAACCCGATCTTTGATAGAATCATTTATGCCATAGAACATCGTGTATGAATGAATAACCTAAACTCTCCCTAAACTATCTTGCTATACTAGTAAAATCATTTTGCAATCTTTCATTGTACATTAAATGTTTACTTGCAGGTCCATATATAATTATTTAAATCCCTCCATGTTCCATGAATTCATGTTCTATTCTCTTAAAAAGATAAGCAAAACCATCATTGATATGTTTTTTACATTACATGTATAGCTTTGAAATATAAATAAGATAAGATAAATTATGTCCTTGAACAATTTGCATATATTGTGTGTTAAAGGTTACACTTTATTTTTAATCACTATACCATGCATTCTGGTATAAACAAATTAATGTGAGAATATTAATTGAGTAAAAGAAGAATATTAATGAATAAATATGTTAAATAATAATTAATAATAACTTAGTAATAATAATAGTTGCCCTACCCTTCATGGGAGGGCAATGTTAAATAAATACGTTAAATAATAATTAATAATAATAATAAAATAACAATGTTACATAAAATAATAAATAAATACTTTAAATAATAATTAATAATAATAATTAAAAATAATGTTAATTATAATAATAATTAACATTATATAAATTAATATTATTATATAAATGAAGAATATTAATTGACTTATCTATTTTTTTCTTTTTGATGTTACTATTTTTTTTTCTTGATGTTACTTGGAAAATTATATACAAATTTAGGATGTGGAGTTAACATTATAAACATTGAGAATAACGAGTGATGATAAACATTAGAATCGTAAATCATTATAAATATATTGAATTAAATATTTTATATTTTATTTTTATATTTAATTTCCTAATTTAATAACTATATGACATTTTTTTATATTTATTATTTTTTTAAATTTAAAAACATTTATAAGTATTTTACTTTTTTCTACTTTGCCACATCTCTATTTCTTCATCTTATTATTCCCAAAAAAACCTATAATAATGACAATATCATCTTTTTCCATTAATCCACTAAAATATTATTTTTTAAAAATTTTAAAACATTTTCTAAGTATTCTATTTTTTAAAAAAATTTAAAACATTTTTCCGGTATTTTTATTTCAATACATTGTTTACTGTTGGGAAATGGTAGGGAAACAACTTTCCTCTTGTTATTGTTTAATCATAATCCCTACTTTATTTAAGATATATTTAATCTTCAACCAGTGCCATTTTTTTGTAAATACATATATAAAGGATATCGTGTTGGTAAGAGAGGAGCATGCCAAGTAATTAACTCTTGATATGAGTAATTGGCAAAATGTAACGATTTATAAGAAGTGTAAACTTTAACAAGTGAAAATCCAAGCTTTCCTTAAGAAATATAAGGTCGAGATCGATACTCTTTTTTTTTGTTTTGAATCTTGAATAGTCGATTGTTGTTACTTCATTCCTAAACTCTAATATTTAGGAGCTAAAAATTAATGGTGTAATTTAGAAGGATTATAATAATCATTATTTTTTTATTCTCATTAGGTTTAAAAGTAAGTGGGAATTTAGTGTTCAAACCCATATAAAATATAAATGAATGGTGAAAAGGATTAGTAGTTCAATTACTAATTTATATTATAAGGTAAGGTTTCTTTATAGAGCATAGTGCTCGAATTATCATTATTTAAAAAGATTATTTTGGTCAAAAACTCATTTGGTTAAAGATATGGATAAAAAGGTTAATTTGTTTTATGAATATAAATATTATTAAAAATGTTAAAGTTAATTAATATAAAAGTAATTTTCATATGATAAATCAGTGACAAAGAGATTGTCATGGTATGTGTATACTGTATTAAAATTATTCTAACTATCATCAAGAAGATGGTCTCAGTTAAGGATAAATATTATCATTTTATTTGGAATCTTAGTGGAAACTCGTGATGTTACCGCCTTAGTGGATTCATTCCCAACTCGAGGGTGGCTTCTTGACGAAGAACATACACCAGTTAAAGAGCCAGACAATTGGGAGGAAAGTCGAAGTCAAGACTTTAGTCGCCTTTCATTTTGTAAATCTATTTATTCAGATAAATGCTTTACGCTTGATGTATAATTATTGTTCTAAAGATATAGAATTCATTTAAGGATGTTCAATCTTATAAAGGGTCTTAACTTTAGAGTATTATGGAGAATGGTTTCATGAAAGAATATCATTAGTTCTTGATTAGTTTACTTTATGCTTGAACTATAATGTATGCATCTAACTGGTTATGGCTAATGTGTTGATGCTTTAAGTTCGTTTATGAAGAGTGACTACGTAACCTCAGTAATGATAGATGTGTAATTTCTTGGAACTATATGCTTTAATGACGCTTATAGGATTATCCTATTTAGTAGTATGTGCTAAATTAAGAGTTAGAAAGAATTATATGCTTACGAAGATAAATGGTTATAGCGATGTATGGAACTTGCACTATTTTTCATCTAATAATACATTAAGTATTTTTGTGGAATAGGAAATTGGTAATTTGAATTGTGTGAGAAGTTACTCTTAAAAGTTAAGAGGGTAACTATATTTAAAGGACATGACCTTATGCCATTCCCTTAATTTGATGAGGATTGTGTTAAGGTTTAAAATAGAGTAGTGAGAAAGTTTAGTCAAGTAACTATCAAGGGTTACAAGTTGCCCTTACGATTTAAGAGTCTTATATCACTCTATAACTAAGTTATTAGATTTATCTCATATGTCTCTTTATGTGTAAGTTATAGAAATGGCCTTTACCCATGATTTATCATGTCATGCAAACAATGGTACTAACATATTTGAGTTATAGCAAGATGTTTAAAAAAAAAATTACCCCATCTCCGAAAATAGTAAAGAAGAGTTTGGGTATGTTACAAATGGTATCGGAGCATGTTCTCAACACTCGGACATAATGGACTCACTTGCATATAGGTATGTTGTGAACATTTTAAAGAATTGATTATTTGAATATGAGACTTTATGTTTACTTATTGGCATGCATTCTATAAAAAAAGGATATTGTTTTCAATGTTATGGTTGTCAAAGTAGATGAACTAGCTCGCTTAGAATCATGTGCTTGAATGCTTGAAGCTAGTTGCATAAACTAAAATGAAAAAATATATGCGTTAAGAGTGAAGTGTTATTTAAAGATCGAGAAGATGATATATTTGATTTCATGTAGATATCTATGATAATTATACAAGGATTGTGCATAAAAATAGATATCATTATGTCTATATTGTGCATTTTGTAAAATATTGGTGTTTGAATGTAACAAGGAAGAAACTTGTTGATATGTAATTTTTATGTTTGTTTAAAATTACGTTGACAAAAGAGAACCTCATATGAATAAACTTTGCAAAAAATGGTTAGAGTAATGTACAGGTACATTTGTTAACAAGAAGCTTTTCCCAACTGAAGCAACGGTAATGGAAATTGGTAGTGTCAATTCAAGCTTATAGAATGTGAGGTACAAACCTTGATTAAGGTGCAAGTCAATGAAAAGTAATTACGATTAAGTTTTCGAAAAGAATAATGCATTGATATTTTACAAAATATATTTTGTTGCGTCAAGAGTTTATGAGTATTCAAAAAATGGAACTTGATACTATATTTTATGATTTGTTTTATGAGATTGTGATGCAAATAATTTATAGCAAGAAATTATAAGTAAATAATGTAGGTACACATGGTTGCAAGAAGCACTGCCACATGGGAATTGAGAAGATTTAAGCGAGGACAAAGATGAATTCCTTGATGGAAAAAGGTAACATCTAGAATCAATATTATTCATTGATTAATATGAGATATTAGTAAGATGTTATCATACGATCAAGCAATTTAATTTATGGAAAAACATAGTTTATATAACTTGATATGTTGAGAATATATTTTGTTAGAAGCTTTGAAAATTTCTACTTAAATACTTTAGTATCATAGAATTCGTGAATGGTTTGTACATGCATAGATACTAGAAGTATCAAGTTATGCCAAGTGATAATTTGTTGTTTAAACATATGGGAGATATAATCTTGTTATTTAAGTCTCGGAAGAATTAGATTAACATGCCTTTATGTTAAATATGTAAGCTCTAGAGCAACAAGATTATTAAATTACCATGTTGATATGGAGTTGAGTTGATGGGATTAGAAACATCAAGAATGGTTAGAATTACTAAAATTTTGGTTTGATGTGGGGACGGTAGGCTCTAAAACATTGAGTATGCTCAGTGATGACTTTGATATTTCATGCATTCCATGTTTCTTTTGAAATGATATTAAATATATGTCATTATGACTAACAACATCTTGATATTATTACAGGTAATAAACTATGGTAGTACCAATAAGACCATAACTGAAGAATTGAATATGCCAATATATATAAAACCTACAATAAGAAGACTGAACTTAGTACAACTAAACACTAATCAAATAAAGAGTTATGAAACTCTTAAGTTGACCATGGGGGACTCCTTGGGATATGAAGCTCTAAATTCTAAGAAAAACATTCTACAGTAAACAAATATTTTTAAGACAAAGTATGCAAGTTTAACCAACTCATGAAGAGGAAGAAGAAAATTGGATATTTAAACTATGTGATTAAGCAAGAGAAACTGAGTTTGGTGTTGAGCGTGTTGGATCTGGATCACCTAAATTGTTTAGGCTCTAAAATATTTGATAAGTTAGCACAGATTTTCCAGTGAGCACCCTTGTGAAGTGTTAGGCTCTATTGAGTGCACTATGATATTAAAGTCTTAAGCAAAGAGCTACCAGTGAGCACTGAGAGGAGGTGTTAGGCTCTTAAGCAGAACTGCGAGAGAGCACCTAGGTGCGATGATAGGTTCTGTAGGATATATTTTGTGATGTTAAGATTTCATCAGGCTTAGAGATTTGTGGGCTTCCAAGCCTTGAGTGTTTCGAGGCTCTTTGCAGGAGATACACCCAAGAGATGTAAAAATCCAATGAAGGGTATCATTCTTATATCAGATGAATATAATATATATAGGTTGACGAGTCCTACACGTGAACTAGTGGTTTTGTGAGGAGATGAACCTTATGTATATATGCATTCTAGAACTTGTGAAAGAAGATTTCAGACAAGAAGTGCTTGGAACATCAATGTCATTTAGAAGGTATGTATGTGAATACTATTTTGATATTTTATGTGCCATGATGAAGCATTGAATGAAAAGTTTTATTTGAGGTGAATCCTCGTGTGATAAATGTGATAAAAGGAATTGTTGCTATGTGCATTGATAATGTTTTTAAATAGTATATGTTTCAGAATATGTCAGAAAATATTTTTAATTATGCACATGTTTTGTTACTCTGACATATTATTAACATTGAGAAGTAGAATGTAAAAGATTAAAGATACTTGAGAAGATACTACCGCACATAATTTATGGACATCAAACTTAAAAATGGCAAGATATGCTCCATAAAATGAAAATACGTGAATAATTGATCAAAGATTATGGTCTTTATATATGTTATGTATCACTAATAGAAGCTGCAGGTAAAACTCGTTTTTAAAGAGTTGTCATGAGAAGCAACAACAATATGTTGCAAAATAAAATATGTTTCTTTTAATTTGAAAATTTATGCTATGCACATGCTTATGATGAATATTGGAAATACCTTGTAGTGTTTCCAATGTAAACTGCATGTTATAAAAGTAAAGGAGCATTAAAGGCATTCTGAAGAAACACCAAAGCAAGTAAAGATAACTAAATCTCAAGGGAAAATGTACATTGAAGACTAAAGATTGAAATATGCCAACACTGAGGACAATGTACCTTTAAGGGGGGGAGTATGTAACATCCATCATAAAAGAATAATAAATAATGTTATTTATTTTCCTAGGTTGGAATTTATTTGGTAGAGTTAGGAGACTGAAGGGTTTGACTCGGATGAACAGATTGGGGAATGAATCCACTAGGGAGAGGGTAAATGGTTAGGAATCCATAAGTAGATGGTGAGTGTCATCTTGGTGCCTTTGGCGCTCAAAAGGTTAAGTGTGATTATCTTATATTCTGATTATCCTAAGTAAGAATAAAGAATTATACTATAAATAATGAAATACTATTTATTTATTCTTTATATTATGAAAAGTCAAGATCACACTAATAGTAAGGGTATGGGATTGATTCTACATATCTATAATGTTATGATTTTTTAAGGAGTGGTATCCTTGGAAGAAATACATCCCCAGTAACTTAAATAGTTATTGTTAAAAGATAAATGGGTGTGTTCAAGCTAATGAGGGTCTCTTTTGACACATTAGATGTAATAGAAAACTGAAAAAACAGGCATCCATCAACTTACATGGATATTTTGAGACACTTAAACAATGAATCTTGCGATGAGTAAAAATGATGAATTGTAGAAAAATTGAATGACATTTCCAAATATATATTTTTTTTTCTATTGACAATGTACTTAACTATCTAAGATTATATATTTTTTAACGACCACTTTTTTAATTTTTGGGACAAATTATAAGGTATGTGTTTTTGTGGGTGCATCCTTGTTAGGATATTTAGACACTTAGGAGTTAGTTAAGATCAACTTGTGTAATATATCCGTTAGGTAAAAGTGTGTTTCTTTAGTATGCATTAGTATGCATTTGTAAATATTCTAATCCGACGGTCATGATATGTTCTAGACATAGAGTGATCCGACGGTTCAACTTCTCTTAGATCATACCTACCATTGATCTGTGGCTTAACACCCGATTGGTCTATGATCTCTATTTAAAGAGCATAAAGGGTCCTTGGCTAGTTGATATATTATGAGAAGCTCATGTAACTTTCTTTCTTTTTCATAATAAATTGCTCCGAGTAGCTATTTGGCCGGGGCCGTGGACTGTTTCCCTCTCGAGGGTTTTAACCACGTGACAAACATTGGTGTATTGATCTGTGATCTGTTTGTGTGAAGCGGCTATTCTTGGTGTTCGGTCCTTTGGGAGTACCCTGTGTACCCTAACAATCCTTTGAGTGACTAAATGACGAAATAAAATTATGAAAAATGGTAGAAATATAGAGAACAGATAGTACTGGTGCACGACTATTTTTCCAATAATAAAAATATTTTTTTGTAATTATCTAAGTGATAAAACCTCGAAAATGGTATGTCAATTGTCGGTGTGGCATTTGAATGTATTAATGCAATTATTTGGAAATGGGTTTTTAATAGCATGTAGAGGTCGGTGTTCTTTAGTGCACCATACATTTTTTTCAAAATGGTTGAGAAACGAAAGAGTTATGGACAAAACAAAAATAGTGTGTTTTTTGAGTTGAGTGATAACACAAGATAAATAAGAAAAAAATAGGAAGAATGATATATTCTTGTTAAAAATTACATATTTGGAATCTGCAAAAGAAACCATATTTGTTTCTAAAATTTCATAAAAAATGGAGGTGTATATAATATTTGAATCATATTGCTACCTTTAAAAACCATCAGGTAAACCTTTAGGGGGGGGTCTTTCCAACCCCCCCCCCCCCC
>LPNX011018288.1:44178-77524 GCA_001517045.1 Pseudotsuga menziesii
TACAGAGTGTTCAATATAAATTGTCAACCCAGGGAAGTCTTTTATTTCAAGGATAATGCGCAATGTATATGCTTTAAACACTAAGTAGTTGATGCTGTAAATGAATTACCCTACTTTCTCGTTCAACCCAACTCATCCCATGATCTACTTAATCTAGCTTACCTTCTTAAGAATGCAATCACATATACCTTCTTACAATCCTTAATCTAGAATAAAAAGATTCAGGAAATAGACATCTAGATTACTTTTACAGAAAGTTAAATCCTCAACAACTATCTTAATTCAACTTAATCTAGGAATTCAAAGTGCAGGAATTAAGTTATACAATCATAAATGTAAAGGGATGAACTGCAAAGATCTAAAGAAAACAACAATTGAAAGAACTAGGGATGAACAAGGCTGTCATAGCTATCACACAGTTGCATAAGAGAAATTTAACCTACATAGTCGACTGTCACACCACACCACTGCAGTTTACAGGGGATGCAATTACTGATCATTCAAAGGAACACATGATAAATCGATGACTGTTGCAGCTTACTGTAAATAAATGAATTTATCATAAGATTTAAACCACACAATAGAATAAATAAAATACCTAATTAACTCAGCAATCCCTATGGGAAGGTGGGCCCAGCCTTTGCACAAAGATGCTGGAAGTAGCACACGTTAGAATGCTGAGATTTGAAGAATCAAACTCCTTGTATTAAAATGACAAGATGAACACACAACCCCTGTCACGGATTATACAATATATTTGATTAATTTCCAACCCTTGGCTTGGAATAGTTCCCAGTATTTATACAATTACAATCATAACTTCTTCCCACTAATATCGAGCAGCCATGAAGATCTCTGATCTTTAGGCTGCCCCAATTATGATAAGCTGTTACAGAGGTGGCAAGATAGAAGCAGAAAATATAGGAAGGCTGTTACTCAAGCCAGAAATCACAATCATGATCAATCAATAATATACTCCGTTGATTGCAACTACTCTTGAGCAGCGGTGCACTATTTCATATGAAGCTGTTGCAGCCTGTTGCAGCTACCGTTGTACAGCTTGCATGGAATAGTATCCTTTGACCGCATTCTTTGGGAAATGATGGAATGGATGGCGATTATCTTAGCAATGAATGTTCATCTCTCTCTTGGCATGTTCAGCCTGCTACACCTGTATCCTTTACATCTCGAATTATCTTTATAAAACCAAAATATGTTAGCATAATTCAAGATATAGAGCCCTGATTACAACAATCCTAAGCATTAATAAGATAAGACAATGATTAACCATACCTGTATGAATTGAGGGACCGAGTGAAGCAAAAAAACCTGTTTAGTGTACATAATGGAGTAAGATGAGGCAAAAAGAGGCAGGTAAAGGTGGTCAAAAAGGGGTCATTTCTGGGCACAACATCTCCCCCCAAATGTCCTGTTGCATGTCCCCATGCAACAACGTCCATTAGTCTGAATCTGAATCTAGCATTGTACTTCGTTCATGGAGAGAAGAAAAGTTATATGGAAATTCAGGCGTTCCCTGTTTTTCCAAGAATCCCTTATGGACAACCCAATATCTCCAACACATCTTCTCTTCTACCTTTGTTAATGAGAAGTCTTCCCTGTATGGTTTTGTTGGCCACCAGATGAGAGGGAATTTGAATTTGAGTCCCAGCCAATTAACTCCACATTCCTTCATGCATCCAACATATCCCTCAACCCTGGAAAGTGCATGTTTAAAATTTTTGTAACAATACGGATCTCTATTTCTCAACGTTGAAGAGGCAACCTACCATCTGTGCTGGCTACCTTCCAAAGCCAATTGTTGATGCTTGGAAATCTGGCTGACATAAGTAGAGATAACCTTTTCTGTAAGTTCCATCATCTGCTAAGTTTGGATGGGACATGCGAGTACATTCTGCTGACGAGCAAGGAGAAGACGAGGGTTTTGAGGTTTGCTTCGAATCCAAAGGTTAGAGTGGGACTCATTATGAGAGAAAGTTTGGAATTATCTTTCCCACTGAAAATGATTGCTAACAAAGGAGGAAAAATCCCTGAGTTGAACATCACCTAAGAAAGGGGTAGGATTCGAATGGTGATCCAAGGGACAAGCCAACTGATGCAAATAAAGCTCACAAAGCAAGTTCTGCTCCTCAAAGTAACTTTCTAGAAATGTTTCCATGAATTTAGCTGAGGTTGCTATTGCATACGGTCTCCCTTCTTTTACAGCCCTCAGTTTAAACCAAATGAACTTCTCAATAAAAACACAGGGTAAGAGGAGGATGGTACTCTGGTACCCAAAAATTCCCGAGAAAGAGTATACAACTGATGTTTTTCCACCTGCATGGATTTGAAATTTTTCAGCTCCTTTAGCTCCTTCTGTATCTCTTCCCAACAGAAGTTTCTCAAACATGAGTTCTTCTGCCCATCTTTCCTTCAATTCCCTGATGGTCTTCCTATGTTCAGCAAGGGAAACCATCCCTTCTTGACACCTCTCCACCTGACTCATCCACTTCCTCACTTCTATTCTTAGGATTGAGAGTTCTTTTGTCAGCCTTTGGATTTCTTCATCTTCAACACGTTCTTCATTATCAGAATCCAAATTGACAAAATTTTGAGGAAGTTAAGTCCATACCTTATCATATGATGTTCCAATTTGAACATCCTGTACTTCCTGCATGGATACTTCTGAAATCACTTATGGGGGTGCTGGTTCTTGTGTAACAACATCCCTTCCTTGAATTTCTCCTACAACAACTTCAAGCATAGGTGCCTCAGAAACAACTTCTGGGGATGTTGTTCCTTGTGTAACAACATCCTCTCCTTGGAGTTCTCCTACACCAACTTCAACCATAGGTTCCTCTGAAACAACTTCTGGGGATGTTGGTTCTTGTGTAACAACATCCTCTCCTTGGAGTTCTCCTATAGAAACCTCAACAACTGATTGTGAAGGTGTTGGTTCTTGTGTGGCAACCTCTTTCTGAATTTTGATCTCCCCATCTGCCTGATTGTCAGCTGTAGCTTTGATAGGGGGATGCAAGGTCACTGGTTCTTGTGTAACAAAGCCCTGCCCTTCTATTTCTTCATGCTACTGGGGTTGTAGATTTACTTCCATGTCTTCTGCAATATGGACCTGTTCTTTAAGGATTTCAGTGTCCCCTGAGGATTGTGATTACATTTGTTCATCCTCTCCTAAATCCAAATAAGGAATTATATCCATTTCGGGATTGATTTCTTCTTGCTGCCTGAGAATCTCCACAGAAATTTCTAGGGATGTTGGTTCTTGTGTGACAACATCTTGGTTAACTTCCTCATTTTCCTGCTGCTGGGGTTCCATTTCTATTAATTATGTGTCCTGATATGGTTCAGGAGTCACATCGTAGACTTCTTTGTTAAAATTAGGAATATTTCAGCCTCTTGTTCATCTACCCCAATTTGGATGGCAACTTCAACAAGAATATTTAGGGATGTTGGTTCTTGTGTATCAGCACCCTGTTCAACTTCATCATCATCTTGCTACTGGGGTTCCATTTCTATTAGTTCAGTGCCCTGAGACGGTTTAGGATTCATAGCATAGGATTCTTCGCTAAAATCAGGAATAATTTCAGCCTCTGGTTCATCTACCCCAATTTGGGTGGCAACTTCAACAAGAATATTCGGAAATGTTGGTTCTTATGTATCAGCACCTTGTTTATCTACTACTTCCCTTTGCTGAAGTTTCTCTTGGGGAGCTTCACCATCCTTCCAATCAGATTATCCTTCTTCTCTTAGCTGTGACTGTAATTGTTCATTTTCCCCCTTTTTTGTACCAGGGATCATTTCTGCATCCCTCACTTCTATCCTAGGTGCTTCTTGTCCTTGTTCTTCCACAACTGCTGGTACAGGTTGTTGTGTCACAAAGGAATGAACTATGACTTTGTAGCCTGACTAGTTAAAGATTTCTCACACACAAGGCAGACCACTCTTTCTTCCTCCTCACCATCCTTGGAAAGAGGTGATCCTTCTAATCAGTCTGCAACTTCAACCAGTGTGTGCAGCTTCCTTTCTACCTGCTTCTTGCATGCTTCCTCCCAATTTTCTAGTTATTTGTGAAGTGACTGTACTTCTTCTTTTAATAGACCATTTTCTCACAAAAGTCCCTCAATTTGAGGTTCTTCTACAACCGGTTCCTGTGGGGCATCATTTGCTTTGGGTCTCAGAATGGGGAATTCAATCTGTGCTTCTAGGGTTGCCCATATTTCCCGTGCTGCTTCAGCTGCTGTAACCGACCTGGTTATTTTTCTTCTTATTGGTGGTGATGCCTGTATCTCTTCTTTTGATCTCCTTATTTTCTTTCATGGTGCAGGACTCTCCAGATTTGTAGTTGATGTGGAAGGGATATCTTCTATCTCAATGTTTTCTTGTTCTTCTTCAATTAGAGTTCCCCCCAATTCAGGGGAAGATTCAATGGTCAATACCTTTGTGTTTCCTTCTGTTATCATGGCTCTAACATCCTCGACTTCAGCTATCGCAGCATCTAATGCTACTCCAGCTTCATCCTCTGCTGTCAAAGCTTCCATATTATTTAATATTTCCATAGGGTTTTCTCTTGCATTTTCCTCCAATTCTTCTACTTGTTCATCTGACTGATCATCCGATCTAGTTTCATCTCCCCCCACCAACTAAATTGGAGGGAATCTGATCCTCCTGTTGCTCCTCATCTCCCCCCAACTATACATTTGCATGCTCCTCTTGGTTTTGAATAGCCCCCAAGAGTACAGATACTTCTACTTCTGCCTCTATTGGAACACCAGGAAAAGGGGTGGGTTCCTGGTTTATCTGAATTTGACTTGTGAATTGCTCCCAAGTTTGGTTCCTTTGAGCTAAGGCCCTTAAGATTATTAATTTGATTAGGCCATGGTGGGTAAGGGAGGAATTTGGATGCTTGGTTGTTCTAACAAACCCCGCCATATGGTGTAGGTCATTAAATAGATAAAATGGAATGTTCAGTAAGGCCTTATGGCGTAGATGGGATACTAGAGGAAGTTCAGAATAATAAACAGTTTGATACCTACCTTCACAGGTGATATAGTTCTTGAGGAAGACTACTACTTGATCCCATGGCCGAGGTAGTGACTGTAACGCTATTCCTCTCCTTTACTGACGAATTTTCTCCCCCTCTATTAGAAAATCCTGTACTGCAGCAGCATTGGGGGTTCTTTGACCAAACCAGACTCTTCCCACCTAAGGAAGGCCGGTGAATTCAACCACTAATGATTCAGAGACTTCTATACGTAACCCCCTAACCTCTGAGTGGGTTTCTGTAATATTTAAGGCAAATTGTAGAGTTCTCTCTCGATGAAAACCATTCAGGCGTTGGAAGAATTCAGTCCAACCCGCAACTTCAAAAATAGTGAAAACTTCAGCATTTCTTCCCAATTCTCGCGTATTTGGAGGTTCATGCCAAGCTGGGATACCCATGTTTGTTTGAATTCAGAATTATTTATCAGTCCCATAGATTATAGGTCTCGACAATGGAGGTTAAAGCACAGAGTATGCATGAACAACTGAGAGTGGAGTTGGGTAAATTCAGAAAGTGAAGAGAAAGGAAATGTTTGGAAATGTATCCCAAATTAGGAAAGGTGGCAGTTATCAAATAAGCTTAAATGGTCATTAAGTCGTACGAGTGGACAGTTAACGGTATGCAGGTGTAATAATGAGCGCAAAAAGGAAGGTATGATTAATGTTGTCAAATCTAGTTAACGCTTAATTAAGTAAATAATAAGAACCATACCTTCGTAAATATGCGATGAATGGTGACCTTTGAGAATAGTAAAGCATGTGAAGTGCAGCCATTTAAATTTGATCATTATTGCAGGCATGTTGTAATGACTTTTTCTCCCAGTGAACCAAAACCATGTTGTCAATCTTGTCGGAAACATAATGAATGCTATGAAGTAAGTCGTAATCGCTGGCATCAAGAATTGGGGCCAGATCTGGAGGACTCACGAACAAAGGTTGCAAGAGTTCTTCCAATATTGGAGGAGTCACAGCCGTGGGCCATAGATAAATCAAGTAGTTTGGTGGAGTCGCAACCGTGAATCATAGAAAAATCAGCCAGTTTTGGCGGAGTCGTAGTCACCAGAAAAAGTAAAAATGGTAAAAATGGAAGAGGTAGAAATGGGAAAGATTGAAACAGTGTCACAGCTGCTGGAAAAGGTAAAAAATGGGTAGAATTTAAATGGAGTCGCAGCCGCGCGGGACGGAAAAAGGCATTAAGTTATGGTGTTGCAGCTGCGCGGAACGGAATAAAGGGCGGTATTTTACAGTGTTGCAACTGCAGAAAAATGGAAAAATAGGCAAAGTTTTGCGGTGTTGCAGTTGCACGAACATGGTAAAGGGCGGTATTTTACGGTGTTGCAGCTGCATAAAAATGAAAAAATAGGCAAATTTTTATGGTTTTGCAGCTACACAAATGGGGTAAAGAGCGGTATTTTATGGTGTTGCAGCTGCAGAAAAACAGAAAAATAGGCAAAGTTTTACGGTGTTGCAGTTGAAACTAACTGTTCAAGGAGTTTTCTTTTGATGCAGGAAGTTACAAAAGGACGACCCTGGTCATTAGGCCCGATCATGACCATTGCTCCTCAGGAACATCCTTGCACATATTCTTAAAAAAAAGAAAATGGATCAAGTGCAAAGGAAAAAGATAAAAATAATAGTAAAAATATCAATTAATTTATGTACAAAAATCTATGTAAGATTTACAGGGATTATCTAAAGATTAACAGGGGTAGAGAAAGATTCGTGCCCTTGTTCTAACTGGTATTCCAGATCAGTTGCAATCTGTGAAGTGAATGTGTCCTTCAAAATGGGCTTATGGTACAGTCGCATCCTCTAACCATTAACAAATAATTGTGCACAATTCTCATCAATGGTTACCAGGCGGACTGTACCATTATCAAATACTTTGTCTACCAGGTATGGGCCCAACCATCTTGTGCGTAACTCACCCTTGAAGTCCCTTTTGAATCTTGAATCATATAATAATGCCTAGTCTCCTTCGTAAAAGACTTTCTTTTTTATGAATTGATCGTTCCAATTGGATCTCTGTTGCTGGATTAATACTATCTGATCCACATCAGCTAAATGTTTCTCATCAAGTTCATTCAATAGATCCAATCTTCTCTTCTGGGCTTCATTCACATCTAAGTTTACCTCTGTAGCTGTCTTCAAAGTCTTGATTTCAAATTCAATGGGGAAGAAAACACTTTTCCTATACACCAAGTCATAAGGAGAGAAACCTGTAGTATTGCACCAAGTAGTACAATATGCCCACAATGCTTCCGAAAGTCTATCAGCCCAGTCTCTACAATGGCTCCTGACTATTTTGGTAAGGATGGCTTCAATAACTTTGTTAGTGCTTTCCACCCGGCCATTGGCCTGGGGATGGTATGGTGAAGCTATCCGGTGCTGAATATGGTACTTCCGTAGAAAAGCTTCAAATTGATGTGACACAAACTGAGGTCCTCCATCTGTAACCACTTCCTTGGGTACTTCGAAACGGGTAAATATTTCACCATACAGGAAATCAATCACAGCCTGGTCATTGGATTTCACCAAAGCCATAGCTTCTACCCATTTCGTCATGTAGTCGGTACAAACCAAGATGTAGGATTTCTCCCTGTAATGAGGGTTGATAGGGCCAACAAAATCAAAGGCCCATCTGTCAAAAGGTTCAACCACCAGTTGTGGTTGAAGAGGCATTTGATCCAATCTGTTAGGTTGGCCCATCCTCTGGCAGCTGTCACATGACTGGACATATTTTTTTGAATCCCTAAAAAGTGTCAGCCAATAGTAGACCATTCTCAGTGCTTTGTGTCCTTTCCTCTTGTCTACAAAATGTCCTCCATAAGGCTCGTCATGGCAGGCCTTCATAATATGGAATATTTCATCTTCTCTTACACATCTTCTGATCTCAAGATCAGGGCCTGTGTAGAAGAGATGACACTCTATCCAACAATACCTGGCACTTTGTTGAATGATTTTCCTCTTTTCTCTTTTTGAAAAATGTGTCGGAAGCTTCCCTGCAGTCAAGTAGTTAGAAACATCTGCATACCAAGGGGAATGAGCTGAAACTGAAAATAAGTGTTCATCTATAAAAGAGTCCTCAACAGGAAGATTATCATCGCTGTTAGTAAAACAAGATAAGAAATCAACGACAACATTTTATTTTCCAGGTTTGTCTATAATAGTGATATCAAATTCCTGTAATAATAACAGCCATTTAGTTACCCGAGCATTTGTAACAGGTTTATTCATTAGATACTTGATGGTTGAGTGGTTAGTGTGGTCAGTGTCCTAAAACTACACCAATGGCGGTATCAGAGGCTTCTGAAGAATTTTTTTCTATAAATCTTCTGTAAAGGAGAGGCAATTTTGGAAAATTTTTCTATAAATCTTCTGTAATAACCAGCATGCCCTAAGAAACTACGCACTTCTTTCTGAGTTCCAAGAGTAGGTATATTTTTTATTACCTTGATTTTAGAGGGGTCTACCTGGATTCCATCAACTGAGATAAAATGCCCCAACACTACCCCTTCACTCATCATCATATGGCACTTTTCAGTGCTCAAAGATAGTTGGGTCTTCTTGCAGCGTGTTAAAACCTTTTCCAAATTTTTCAATGCTTCTTCAAAGTATTTTTCATAAGGAGTAAAATCATCCATGAAAATTTTCATACTATCAATAGCCAATTCGGAAAAGATGCCAATCACAGCTCTTTGAAATGTGGCTGGTGCATTTCATAAGCCAAAGGGAAGTACTATGTATGCAAAATTTCCCCAGGGACAGGTGAAGGTAGTTTTATCCTGGTCTTCAAGAGCAATCTGGATTTGATTGTACCTGCTAAACCCATCCAGGAAGGAGAAAAACTTCTTCCCGGATAAGGTGTCAAGTACTTGATCGATGAAAGGCAGGGGAAAGTGATCTTTCTGTGTTGCCTTGTTCAACTCTCTATAGTCCACATAGACTCTCCATTTACCATTCTTCTTGGGTACTATCACGAGTGGAGACACCCACTCGTTGTCTGAAATGGGATATATAAATCCTGCTTCCAAGAGTTTCTGAATTTCTTCCTTCACTATGTCCCTAAGATTGGGATTCATTCTTCATTGAGGCTGGCTCACAGGCCGAGAGTCACTTTTGATATAAATGTGGTGGGTGCATAGATTAGAAGGGATGCCCTTCATGTCTGTGTACTCCCAGGCAAATTCCCCCTTATGTTTTTTTAAGAGAATGATTAGGTGCTCCTGTTCATCTAGAGCAAGACTGGGATTGATATTCAGGGTTTTTCCAGACTCTACCTTGACAGGAACACTTTTTGAATTTTTCAACACTGGAACTATGTGAGTATCACTGATTAATGTCTCCTCTATGAGATTTTCTTGTTCTTCTTCACCTAGAGTAGCATTCAAGATCAGATAAATTTTCTTATTGACAAAAGTGGGTTCACTGATGAAATTATTAATGGCATCGTCTTCAGTTTCATCTTTAAAAGTAAAGGCCTTCCCTATTGTTAATAATGGTTGAACGCCTTCCTCTTCCTCTGGCTCCATCCATAACGGAGTTTCAGCTTCTAGGCTCGACCAAGCTGGAGGATAGAGAGCGAGGTTATTTATCTCGGTTCCATTTGATATGGTCATAGACCCAAACCGATAGTTGATGCAAGCATTAGCTGTAGCTAACTAGGGCCTTCCCAGGATCAATGGGTGTCCTCCTAGCTGCAACTTAGGTTGTAAAATGAAGAAGTAAGCAGGATATTCCCACAAATCAACTGAGATAATGAGGTCATCCAAGATTCCTTCAGGTTTAATAATGGATCTATCTGCTAGTTCTAAAACAATAGGAGTTGACCTAAGATTAGTGAGCCCAAGTTTCCTTACAGTTTCAATGGTCATGACGATAATTGTTGCGCCTAAATCTACCAGTACGTTGGGTATCTGTGTGCTCCCAATCTGCACAGTGATAGTGGGATTCCCAGGATTGTCGTATTTGGCCAAGAGGGTTTTTCCCATTATTAATTCAGATAATTTCCATATGACATGAACAGTGGGAGGATCCCTAGGTTTTCTTCCTGGTTTCCTTGTACACAGATCTCGAACGTTTTTGGCATAGATAGGTACATCATGAAGGGCCTGAAGGAGTGGATATTTGACATAGAGGTTTTTTAACTCTCCTAAGAGGTTAAATTGAGGTTGTCCCACTACCTTCAGTAGTATTAATCTTTCATGGTATGGTGGTTCCTTAATCAATTGTGTAGGTTGTGTGTCGATAAATGTGTCTTCTTGTGTTTCAACCGACATATTGGTAGGATGTTCAGCGTCCTCAATAAAGGGGGTCGCTGTATTGGATAAATACTGTTGGTTCATCCTTTCTTCAAGCACAGAGGATGGAACATCCTCAATGACCAAAGGCTCCACTACCCTCCCTGATCATAAGCGAATGTCATTGCAGGGAACTAGAGTAATGGAGTAAGCGAGCATGTTGGCAGTCTCAAACTGATGGACCACTTTATTATTTGGGTTGGGGTTAGGTTGAGCAGGAAGTTGTGGTTGTATCGGCGTATTGGGGACATCATTATTCTGGAGTTGCAGCTGCGAATGCTGATAAGGTTGAGGATATTGTTGAGGAGGGTACGGTTGATGAGGAAACATTTGATGTGGAAGCTATTGAGGAGGTTGGTTATGGGGAAACTAGTTCACTGGATGGAAGTTCCTCCATCCAAGAGACCAAGAATTTTGTTGGTTTGGTGGCTGTGTCCAAGAGTTCCAGGAGTTAAAATTTTGCATCGGAGGTTGTGAGGGACACCATTAATGGTTAGAATAAGATGAAGGGAATTGTGTATTCATGTGCTACATATTATTCCAATTATTCATGTTATTCAAAAATGGAAACAAGTCTGGAGCCATACCTTGATTTCGAGGCTGCCAGGGCTTTTTCTATGCAATAAAGTAGGTTGGTTCCACATCTGGAGTTGATGCTTACAGAATTTCCTTCACTTGAGGTAGTGAAGGGCATTCTTTTGTGTCATGGTTCAGCTCAATAGTTGACACACTTCTACCTTGTCGAGTGGGAACTCCTTCATAGGATGGTTCTTCCTACATTTAGGGCAGAATATACCAAGTGTGAGATCCTCTACTGCTTGTTTATGATTTTCCCTCAAGACATATATTTCCAAGGAGATGGAGCTCATCATTTATGTCTTGAAATTTTCAAGGAGATTACCTATTTCTGCCTAGGTAGCTCCTCCATTAGATGACTTTTGTGTTCTGTCGAAGACATCATGTTCTAATTTGTCCCATTTGTTGTTCCTGGAAGATCCCGTGGAATACCTTTTGCATAGTTCAATGATCTTTTCAAAGGACTCCTTTGAGATATCCCCCTTTCCTAACAGGTTCAACATGTTTAGAAAATCATCTGTAATCACATGAAGTAGGATTATTTTGAGCACATCTAACCCCATATTAGTCTGTCCAGCTCTCTGCACATTATATAAAATCCTTTCAACAAAATATTCCAGACTTTCAATGTCCCTTTGTACCATTTTAAACAATTCTTCTCTCTTATCCTTGGTATTGCAATACTCCTGATATTTCTCTAGGAACACCTATTTCATCCGGTCCCAGGTAGTGACAGTCCCCCCACCCAAGCTCATGAACCAACGTAATGCGTTGTCCTTCAGAGTGGCAAGAAAAAGTTTTAGCTTATGTGCATTGGTGGTGTAGTCATAGCTGCGACAGAGGATGTCAAATTCAAAAATAAATTCATATGGATCCTTTGCCATTTTCCCATAAAAACGAGGCAACACCGATGGCGATATATTTTTCATGGGGGCTATCCCCTATGGCTGTTGAATTGGGAACTAGAGTGTGGCAACCGTCCCTTCAGGCGAGGATTTACCCTCGTGATACTGATTTTCACCCATTGCTTCTACGTGATCTTCTGGATCACGTTTGTTTCTCATGTCTTCTTCTGCTTTATCCTCTTCATGCTTCCACTGATCGTTAAATTTTTTATGGAACTGTGTTCACTCCTCTTCTTTCACAACCTTCCCGTTAATGTGATATATCAAATCTCGGTCAGCGGATCCCGCAGTACTAACTCTGTCTTCCTCCGAAGGGATACCCGAGGGTGTTGCAACTCCTCCTATGTTCTCCATTGTGGAAACTGATGCTGCCACTCCAGGGGTAACTGGGCTTCTTCTAATAGGTGTTTCCTGATGGCGATCCCCAGTAGAAGAATTGGTCCTATCAACCAGATCGTCAATGAATGTCCTTCTTCCCAATGTTGGATTTTGCCCATGGTCTCGATCTCCTACAATGTTAGTGTTCTGTGGGGTTCTGGGATTTATAAGAATGTCACGCTGTACCCTTCTCGTATTCATGCAACCCAAAACATGCAAACTTAAAAACTAAAGAAAAATGAATAAATATAATTATTGGATACAACTACTATAGTGTCTAATAATTATCTCTCCCCGGCAACGGCGCCAAAATGTTGGGCACCTTATATGCAAGTTAATTAAAGCCAACATACAGAGTGTTCAATATAAATTTTCAACCCAGGGAAGTCTTTTATTTCAAGGATAATGCGCACTGTATATGCTTTAAACACTAAGTAGTTGATGATGTAAATGAATTACCCTACTTTCTTGTTCATCCCAACTCATCCCATGATCTACTTAATCTAGATTACCTTCTTAAGAATGCAATCACAAATACCTTCTTACAAACCTTAATCTAGAATTAAAAGATTCAGGAAATATACATCTAGATTACTTTTGCAGAAAGTTAAATCCTCAATTACCAAACCATCTGATCAAGATTCATCTCAACTATCTTAATTCAACTTAATCTAGGCATTCAAAGTGCAGAAATTAAGTTCTACAATAATAAATGTAAAGGGATGAACTGCAAATATCTAAAGAAAACAAAAATTGAAATAACTAGGGATGAACAAGGCTGTCATAGCTATCACACCGTTGCATAAGAGAAAGTTAACCTACACAGTTGACTGTCACACCACACCACTGCAGTTTACAGGGGATGCAATTCCTGATCATTCAAAGGAACACATGATAAATCGATGACTGTTGCAGCTTACTGTAAATAAATGAATTTATCATAATATTCAAACCACACAACAGAATAAATAAAATACCTAATTAACTCAGCAATCCCTGTGGGAAGGCGGGCCCAGCCTTCGCACAAAGATGCTGGAAGTAGCACATGTTAGAATGCCAAGATCTAAAGAATCAAATTGCTTGTATTAAAATGGAAAAATGATCACACAACCCCTGTCATATATTATAAAATATATTCGATTAATTTCCAACCCCTGGCTCGGAATAGTTCCCAATATTTATACAATTACAATCATAACTTCTTCCCACTAATATCAGGCAGCCATGAAGATCTCTGATCTTCAGGCTGCCCCAATTACGATAAGTTGTTATAGCTATGGAAAGATAGAAGAAAAAAATATAGGAAGGATGTTACTCGAGCCAGAAATGACAATAATGATCAATCAAGAAGATACTCTGATGATTGCAGCTATTCTTGAGCAGCGGCACACTGTTGCATCTAAATCTGTTGCAGCCTGTTGTAGCTACCTTTGTACAACTTGCGTGGAATAGTATCCTTTGACCGTGTGTTTTGGGCAACGATGGAATGGATGGCGATTTTTTAGCAATGAATGTTCATCCGTCTCTTGGCATGTTATAGCTTTTCACACCTGTATCCCTTACATCTCGAATTATCTTTATAAAACCACCATATGTTAGCATAATTCAAGATATAGAGCCCTGATTACAACAATCCTAAGCATTAATAAGACAAGACAATGATTAACCATACCTGTATGAATTGAGGGACCAAGTGAAGGAAAAACATCTGTTTAGTGTACATAATGGAGTAAGATGAGGCAAAAAGAGGTAGGTAAAGGTGGTAAAAAAGGGGTCATTTTTGGGCCCAACAAAATGGTATTTTGATGTAGTGATTGGTCAGGGATCAATTCCCATATTTTTTGAAACCACAACACCATTATAAGATTATGAAACCCTAGATAAAAATACAAACCATTATTTGATTGCTCAGAAGATCACATCATGGTCATCAAATCAACGATATATGATCGCTTTGGTATCGGTGTTTCCACCATAACTAATTTCAAAACAAACTATTTTAATAAAAAAATTTAACTATTCTCCTAACTCCATACAACCCAAATATCAAATATTGACCAGGGAACAATTCCCAGATCGTTTGAAATTACAACACCATTAAAATATAAACTTAAATTGTACATATAATTAACTTGGGAAATCCATAAAAAATAATCACATAAATAAACCAATCATATAATTACTATGCCTAGGAAATCCGAAACCAATATGCCATCATACGACCAGAGTCAAGCCAAAGAGAAACCTAGGTTGGGCGTTTTAACCAGAAAATTATGAACAATCCAGAATTACATCAAAGCGACAAACTCAATAATAAATTCACAATATCATACATTAACCATATGCAAAACCAAATAGGCTAACAAACATAGAATCCACGATTTTGTTACATCATGTACCCCAACATAATTGTGACATTTCAAGATATAAACATTACATACTAAGAATTAAACACTGTACTGAACCATAGATCCTTTTAGGTTGAGAAAAAACCTTTGTCTAAATCTACAATACGTTTAACATTGCAAACTAGACGTGTACATTCCCAAATAAAATGCAGACAATTATTCAAAGTTCAGAAATGAGGGTCATAAATGAGCCAACCAAATTCCAAAGAGAAACCCCATCACCACGCTAGGAAAACCTAACTAAAAACACCCAAAGATAACCTCTTGTCCAAGAAGAATGGAATACAAATGGTCATGGGATTACCTGGATTGATCATTGTCCACATTGAAGAAAGGTTTGCGTACAACCTTGGGGAACCTATGTTAACAACTAACCAAAGGTACAATCAAATATTTAAACTTTACCAACATGAAATGGAAATATAAAATGAAATATGGGTTTCCATAACTAGGGTTTTTTTTTACTTGAACAAGGATGGATAATTCACCATACCAAATGACTCTAGTCTTAGCCACGTGCTCTTTTTTCCAAGCCCAGCAAGAAAACACTATGGCCAACTGAGTATGGATTTGCCAAACAAGTTCAATAGAACACCAAGCAGAGAAGGAAGGTTGTGGGGAAGTTTAAGAAACGTTGATTCCCTCCACAACATGAACAATAAACCCTCAAACCCTGATGAAACTAGCATTGGGTGAATGAAAAGTCTGTGAGTAAAAAAACGTTGTAAATGCAAATAGTTTATGTGGAAATATTTGGATGCCTTCCACCTTCCATTCACATGGATTCCAATAAATACTATCAACTAATACGATATAGATTTTTATCCATGATTTGTATCACACTATTATATAGTTCAATTTCTGTAATGAACACAAATATATAATAAATAAAAACTAAATAACTACTAATAATTAAATAATGAAGAGGGTAACAAATCTGAAATAATATATTAATTTTAGTTATAAATTACTAAGTGAAAGGGTGTAACCCTTCATTACACATGCTCAAGTATATAAAGGCGAGCTTCAATGTAAAATCATATCATCATATATATTTTATCAACTCATGGGTTATTTGTATTTTAGAAAGTGGAAGTTCGAGAATTTATAGTAAAACGGTTTTTTACCGTTCATTTGGTATCAGAGCTAGTTTGTGATCCAGGACTTTGGCCATATCGTGATTTTTAATCATAATCCTAGGGAGTCCCTAAATTTATGGTCTTTGACAAAGTGAAAAAAGAAAAGAAAGTCAAAAGAAAAAATAAAAAGGAAGAAGTAAAAAAAAAAGAGAGAAGAAGAAGGAAGATTGCCATAAAATAAGGAAGGTAAAAAAAAAGGATAAAAGTGAAACCACACATGGTTTCTTAAAGTGGGTTTGGGTTTGAATATAAAAGTGCATAATAATTACTAGTAAAGAGCAAGTGAGATTTGAACTTAGGTGTGGAATGTAACACTCGTTCCTCCCAACCACCCAATCTACTCACATTTTACAAAACTTATGGGAAAAATAAAATTAAAAAAGTGCATAATAATTGCTACTAAAAAGCAAGTGAGATTTGAACTTAGGTGGGGAAGGTAACACTCATTCCTCCCAACCACCCAATCTACTGGAATTTTACAAAACTATTGGAAAAAATAAAAGTTAAGGACTAGAATTTGGAAGGTGAAAATTTTAAAGCATATAAATAAGTAAAGTCCAAAATAAATAAATAAAATTTTGAGACAAACAAAAGAAAATGGAGTCTTATGGCAAAGAACAAGGAAGATTTCCAAGCACTTTAAAAACTTGTGTTTCAATGTTACTCCAAATAAAAGGAACAATTAGAGGTAAAGACATTACTATTTCTATTGCTCCCGGCGAACGCAATTATTACATTAGTGATGAATTTGCTAATGAGCTAGCAATTCCGAGGACAAATATAAGTGAAAGGTTAGACTTTTCGAATAACAAAGAATATGCAATAAGTGATTTACAATGGAACATAGGAGATTATACTGGTGTTTCACAATTTATAGTTAAATCCTTATGGAGTAGTAACGGTGACTTGGTTTTGGGATTACCGTGGCTAAAAAAATTGGGAACTTTTATCTTAAATGTTGAAAAAAAGTTTATGACACTCCCCTACAAAAAGAAAAAAATAACATTGTTGGACATTAACATTAAGACAAAATCAGAGGGCGCATCATCTGAAGAATTCAAAGAAATATCAAAGATGTTGTCATAGGGAAATGAGAAATCAATACAGACGATACATAACGATTTCAACAAGGTTATTGCAGGTAAAGATGAAAATATCTTTCGTCTAAGAGAACATAACCAGAAATTACTTCTGCAAATCAAGAAGGCAAAGGATAAGTTTCAATGCAATCAACATTTTGAAGAGGAGAATTGAGATCTTCGAAAAGAATTATCATGCAAATACAAAGAAAGCTCTTCCTTAAAAACGGTTAATCAGGAATTGTTAGAGAAAATAAAATACTTAAAAGAAAGAGAACCCAAAAATCAAGGAAATCAATATGACGTCGTCAACTCAAACTATGAGGAATAACTCTTACACTTAAAGAAATTTAATTAGGACATGCTTATACAAGTTAGGAAGCTAAAGTAGGAGAATAAATCTTTACAAGAAAAGGTAGATTGCAAGAGATCAAGTGTCGACAAAGAAACAATGACTAACGTAATAGAGAAGTCATCAAAGGCTAAAATTCAAACATAAAAAAAGGGAAGCAATGCAAAGCTCATCAAGGTTCAAAAGAACAATCTTATTGTCACATCACTACAAGCATCAACAAAAAATGGTTCCGAAAAACAATTACAAAAATAGTTAGAAGCACCAAAAGTTGAAGTTCCAATAAATACTTCACAAGCGATTCGAGTTCCGTATCGCCATCCAAATCACAAGAGTCGTTATGATAGACGATAACATCAAAAGGAAAATTACCAGTATTATTCCTACAAAGAGAAAAGATAAAATCGACAACTCATGACAATCGATCCACAAATAATTTCGTTAAAGGTATATCTCGGATGGACGTCTTCACAATGACGTAATATTTTCACACAATGTTTAAAAGAATGTATCGTCTTATTTCGACGAGTGTTGCAACTACCAACACACAATGTCATGAGAAAGCATTACGAGAAATAACAAGGGATAAAGTCTTCCATAGTTGTTCTTTGAGGACAAACCAATTCTAAGGGAGAGGCAATGTAATGAGCACAAATATATAATAATAAAAACTAAATAACTAATAATTAAATAACGAAGAGGGTAACAAATATGAAATAATATATTAATTATAGTTATAAATTACGAAGTGAAAGGGTGTAACCCTTCATTACACATGATCAAGACTATAAAGGCAAGCCTCAATGTAAAATCATATCATCGTATCTGTTTTATCAACTCATGGATTATTTGTATTTTAGAAAGTGGAAGTTCGAGAATTTACAGTAAAATGATTTTTTACTGTTCAATTTGTATGACTTGTGGTAGGTGGAATGAAGGGATGTCATCCACACTATACTTTGAATCTCATTTCCATAATATTTCTCAATGCTATGGCTGTTAAATACATATGTTAAGCAAAACTTCCAAGTCTCTAACTAAGTATTCCACAAGACTATGGTATCACCACCATGGGATTGGTAAGCACGAGCATAATATTATAAGGTATATAGGTCCACCATCAAAGAAGGATAACGTCACTTCACATAAGAAGTATGAAATTCTATGTATAATTTATAACATCAAACCATAAAGGCTATTAACACCACGCATACCTACAAAAGGAGAGTGAATGAGTTAATTAGTATGTTAGGTAAACCCCGGGCCAAAATCCTCATAAACCAAAGGTCAATCCTTAGTAATAATATCATGGATGCACAATTCTCATTTATACTCATGATTTTAAGAAAATGTACAAGCCAATACAATAATATGAAATAAGAGCCAGGAAAAATATATAAATGTACATACAAATTCAAATGTATGATACAACAGATACATGAAATGAAGTAGAATTGTACAGGTAAAAGGCATTCCTAGAGCATAACAACAACCGACTAGTAATCATTGTGAATAAAAAAAGTATATACAAGAACATGGCCTTTAAACAAAGGAGTTATATAATATCATAAACACTTAGGACAAGAACATAAACAAGACAAACAAACCGTGCAACATTAAAGTGTTGTAATTAAGTATAGGTTGACATGATAATGACCCTTAAAGAAAAAAATGGGTGTAATTTGAGTGACATTACATTTTTCTACAGTGTGTGGTTTCTACAATCATTGTGGTTTCTCCAATAATTGTGTTCTTATGGAGCTTCTCATGTTAACACTTTTACTAACCCTCAAGCACTTTATTCAATCTTACATTGTCCTTGAGTCTCTATTGATCTCCATATTTTTTCCATTTTAAGTTGATGATTTTAATAGTTGGTACATGCATATAATATTTCTTGAAGGAACTAACAAATATGTCACCATTGAATTGGCAATATAAATTTCATTCAACAATCTAAATAAGTTACCACTTGTATGAGTGATTGTACCAATGATGCTTTCAAAAACCCATTCTTATGTTTGTTTGAATATAACTTATAGTAATATGCAATTATAATAAATTATAATAAAAAATTTCATAAATTATGTTCATTTAAATTTAATTATCTATGTCACTTTGTTGGAAGAGATAAGCCTTTTCAACTCTAATCAAGCAAAGTTTTACTTATTTCTTTCTACATAATCTCATTATTAGAATCTTGAGACTTTCTTTCTTCTTCTAATAGATCCAATTTTAGGGTCCTTTGGAACCAACTCTCCACCTTCTTGAAACATTATAAGTAATGTCATTATTCAAGGGGATTCCTATTATGTCCCTTTGAATCACTCCAATGTGGAATGTAGTAACTTTGCTTGCATTTGTCAGTTTTCCAATACATGTCAACAATTTGGTCAGATAATGCACTAGTCATCTAGAAGTTTACTTTAGTGGGTTGAAAACATGTTTCCAATGCAATCCATTCCTTAGGATGAGTCTAACATAATTCGAAGGATAGGGGTGGGGATGTAGGATGATTGTCAATTGCATGTTCTGTTAAGGCATCCAAGATGTTATGCAAGTCACAAATTTAATTCTCGTCAAAATGAACATGAAGGTTGAGGCCCCAGATGGTCACGCCCAGGTCTTATAGTGGTAGTCGTCAAAATTGACCCCGTGTCACACAAGTACGAGAATGGATCCATTATTGATTCCCCTAGTACACACAAAAAAAGTACTTCCAAGGAAATATCTTTCACCTCGCTTAGACATTCAACTTTCCACTTGATATCGAATCGATATCTTATGTGAATCCACTATTTTGTCCTTTGGTTAATAAAACTTGGTTGAATTATTATTTCTTAAAAATCAATATCATGACTTTTCTTTCATTTTCTTTTCTATTATTTTCTATTGTAAATCCTTCATATTTTATAAAGAAAGCCATTTTTCTTAGTCGATGGATCCATTTTTTATCAATAAAAGTTATAAATACAAATAGTGAAGTAAACTCTCTAGTTTATTTTTCATTTAGAATTATAAGATTCTTGGACTTACCTCCTACATTGTAAACCTATTATTTCTCTAAGTATTTTTTTGAAAGTATGTGATGTGTTACAAGGCTCTGCTCAATGGAATGACACAAATAATTAATCTTTTTTATTATAGTGAACACATTTTTTCATGTTTATATATTATGTGTGGTTTCTCCAATCATTGTATATTTTTTGTATTTCTCACATCAATATTAACACTTTTATTAACCCTCAAAAACTTTCTTCAAACTTATATGTTCCTTTCATCGTTATCGATCTCCATATTCTTTCCTTTTTTTAAGTTAAAATAATTTTAATAATTGGTGCTCTTGTCATATATGTTAAAAGCACTAACAAATATGCCACCCATAACTCAACTATATAAATTTATTTCAACAATTTAAATAAGTTTCCAAGTTAGATCAATTCCTGGTAGCTCACTTGGCTAAGGTATGGGTCTCGTTTGCAAGGCGACCTAGGTTCAATATGTTGGAGTATCAGGTACCTCCATATGGTATAACCGCGGCACCTATGGGAATATAAAACAAGTGGACTAACTGCCACTCCTGGTGATAGGGCCTTGTGTTGGGTTTCAAATGTTCACCAACATCTGCAGGTTTTGGTGTAACGACAAACGTTACATGGTATCAGAGCATAGGTCTCAGGTTCAATTCCCCCGAGCTACACCAGAGGCGGGGTGTTGGAGTATTGGGTACCTCCATATGGTATAACTGTCGCACATCTGGGAATATAAAACAAGTGGAATAACCGCCACTCCTGGTGATAGGGCCTTGTGCTGGGTTTAAAATGTTCACCAACATCTGCAGGTTTTTGTGTAACGACAAACCTTACACAATACCCTCAGGGGTGGCTTAGTTGGGAGGAGACACCAAAAAATATAGCCATGTTAAGGGTTGGTGTTTCCTTGGCTGGGTGCGATACCTAGGTGATTTTGATGACTTAGATGCCCTTGGGTTATGATTTCTTAGGCAATGGTTGAAATGCACTGGCCTTGAATGACGATAATTTCTAACAAACAAAAAAATTCAAAGTTAGACCATAAACAGGTTGTGTCCACATTATTATATCCATGTTTGGTGCACTAAATTTAAATGGAAGGAAATAGTGTGAATGGATAATTTACTATATATTCATGAAGATGAAATAAACAAATGGACGAATGGTGTGTTTTTTATGGCTACAAGTAACACCTTTCAACTGTAGTGGCCAATCATCTTTAGGTGTTTCAACTATAGCCATATATTCCGATATGACATTATTAATCCATGACATATAAAAATTCCATTAATTTGACACGGACCTCACCATCACCCTATTCTAAATCCATCTCCTTCATCAACCACAATAATTCATCATTCAAGCACCATATTTTGTCTATTTAAGTATCTTGCAATAAAGCAAACTTACATAAGTTGTCATCGAACTCAATGCGTGCTTTTAAACAAGGAACATGCCCACCCTTTTTCATTTGACCACAAGATTTATCTTCTCTTTGATCGGGGAATATTATAAGCATCCATAGTTTTCTTAAAGTGTATAAACATTGGTGAACCTCACTAATTCTTAAATTTCCAATGATAAAATGTTAAGCGATAGTTTTGTAAAAAACATCAAATTTCTAAGGATTTTATATAAATTCCGGACAATTTTCGAAATTTTTAGAGTTAAAAAATGTTATTCCATGGAATTTAGTCGAATCAACTTAGAAAAACATGGAATTAGCAAATCTTTTTTGGAAAAGGTACAAAATTATCCCATGAGATGAATTTTCCATGTACTCGATATGGATCCAAATATATCCATGAAAATTGAAATTACGTTGAGAGAAACCAGTTGAAAATAATCAGTATAATTAAATTTCATTCACCAATAAAGGGATTCAATATATTATAGTTTATTATAAATGATGGATAATATAAGTCGTTTCAACTCAATTCCTTTGCACCAAACTATGAGGATGTTGTGCATCATTTCATTCAAATTCAATAATCATAGGTTTATGTTCAAGCGGTGGTTTCAAAATGTTCAAATATGCCACCCCGTTAGGTTATGGAAACAAAACCATGACTGAGAAGGACTCAGATACCCATCAATTCTCTCTCTATTGATTATTCTATAAGACTTAACAATCCATAGGATATCGTCACTAAATTGGATATTCTTTGACTTGAAACCCTTAAATATTCATTGAGTTCCTCTTTCTTGTAAATTCTACATTACTTATTCCTAATGATGAGCACTCTTATTTCAATTCACATTAGATAGCATGGAATTTATAATTGGGATCCTAGGTAGAACATAAAGAATCGTAATTGCATTAATCATTAGATGGAAAGAAGCAAGTAACTACTTCTACCCAGGATTTCAATTCCCCAAGAAATACAAATTCTCAAACAATTCTTTTTCAAAATCAATAGCTTTATATGTACAATTTTATTATATTTCAAACCCTACATAACATTGTTCAATATATCTATTAAATTTTCCATATTGACAAGTTTATGATCATACTATGTATTCCTAAAGAAAATAGAAAGGAGGTAAGATTGATTACACATATATAACATGCTTGTCACATAATTGCCACTAGAAACAACTTTAGAGTCTCTAAACTCATCCTCAAACCCACTACATTTGATACCTTTCCCCACCTTCAAATGTTTTTTTGAAAGACATGGAGAGCGAGGCATCCTAATTTATCTACAAAAAATCCCATAAACAAGAATATATATACGAAAACAAAGATAATCTACGCAATAATTAGTTATAAAATATTGTGTACCATATGATATGGGACCAATGTGCACATCACCATAGCCATCAGGTAGTAGAACACCGTGGCTGTAATCATAGAGCTAAATACCCTGGAGGAGATTTAAATTCCTCTACAATGGTTGAAAATACATTGTATCTAATGTAGTTGAAATAAATATAAGCAACCAATTCCCCCATACTGTGTGAAACCTTGGGTTCATTGGATTGGTTAGTTGTTTGAAGTTATGCATGTCTTATTTAAATAATTTGACTACAATGATGAACAAGATGAATCCCAAATGTAGTACATGGTGAGCACCATATTAACATGAAGAATGTTAATGTTTCAAACCGTGTGAGAATTTGGTAAGACAAGAGCTAACCCTAAATAGTAGAATTGTCATGCAGATGATACATTCCATCAAGAAGCTATACATCAAAGACCTTCTCGAACTTCAAGAGGTCTCTTCACATATGCAAGATGAAAAACAGAACAAGGGAAATAGGGATTAGGCCACTTTATGAAAATTGAAGAGGTTGCGTGCCCTATGAAAAATGTCAATGGTAAAGTGAATCAGGGATCACATGCATGGACCAATCCATGTGGTAATTTAATCAAAGCATCCATCATATACATATATGACCCCAATTGACTAAGTGAGTTAATTGATGAAAAATGTTGAAGGTCCTCCATTTAAAAAAAATCAACATAATGACTGCAAATCCAAGATTCATTATGACTAATTTGATGCATTATTCTATGAATTATAAGATTCATTATGACTAATTTGATGCATTATTCTTTGAATTCCAAGATTCATTATGACTAATTTGATGCATTATTCTATGAATTTGATGAGTAAGCGTCATACCAATATGTTTGTATTAAAGCCTGTGGGGGGTAGAGAAAGTGGTAAAGTGGAATTGTTGAAATTGGTTGTAATTGGAAGGTTTCGTGTTCAAATCCCCCCCAAATTTACCCGTGTGCCATGGTTCGGGCCCTGTGGATGCACCTAGGGGTATAATGGTAGAGGGATTGGATCCCTGGACCCTGTGTCACGCGAGTACCAGCCCGTCCCCAGTTGTCGATTCCCTAGTTACTAAAAAAAAAAAAATTGTATTAAAGTAAATTCCAAAATAAAAATGGGTGGATTCCATTGTGGAGGTGTAATATGTCCTCTCATGGTTGGTTTGCCTTAATATAAGATTTTTTAAAGTTTTTTTCTAAATGTTCTATGGACAAATGTTCTTCGAATGATGTTTTTTTCTCTAATTTTGAATGAATCAAGCTTGTTGATAAAAATGGGTGGATTCCATTGTGGAGGTGTAATATGTCTTCTCATGGTTGGTTTACCTTAATATATATATATATTTTTTCTAAATGTTCTATGGACAAATGTTTTTCGAATAATGTTTTTTTCTCTAATTTTGAATGGATCACGATTGTTGAAATAAGGGAAAGGTCAAAAACTATAATATTATGATTTGTATTTTTTTTGCAAGCAACTTGCACTAGCAAGATATGGCCAAAACTCTTTAGGGGGTTTAACCTTGGTTTTGAATATCACAATGGAACTAATAAGAAAATAATGTTTGCATCGAAATAAGGATCTTCTTCCAAACTTAGATCTTAAATAGAATTGACCACGTCATAGGTCATCATATCTGTAATATTTTCCTATACTCATAAAAAATTACTTTGCAATCTTTTATTGTGCATTTAATGTCTGCTCGCATATGCTTAAATAACTGTTTAAATCCCTCCACATTCAATGATCATGTGTTATGTTTTCTGTAAATAACAAGCACAATAATCATTAATATGCTACTATGCTTTTTGCATTATACATATAGCTTCAATATAACTTTAGGATAATATAGTTTATGTGGTTATGCATGTTGCACAATTTACATTTTTTTTAAGTTATACTTTATTTTTAATACACATACCTTCCATACTTGTATACAAGAAGTATATTTAATACCTTCCATACTTGTATACAAGAAGTATACAAGAAGTATATATTTAATACACATACCTTCCATACTTGTATACAAGAAGTATTTTTTTTAAGTTATACTTTATTTTTAATACACATACCTTCCATATTTTTAATACACAATTTAATGTTAGGATATTAATTTAATAAAAGAAGTATATTAAACCGGCCCATCTATTTTTCTTTTTTTTAATGTTACTTGTTAATTATGCAAATTTATACAAATATGTAAAAAGTTGACTTAACATGATTTCGATAAACATTAGAAATAATCAATCATAATAAATATATGGAAATAAATATAAAAGATATTATAAAAGTATGATTTTTAAGATGCTAAGAGAATACAACTTTTTAAATCATAGGGTGGAAATATTTAGAGAATACAACTTTTTACATAAGAAGGTTAATATATTTAAAAATATTTAAAAGAAAAAATATTTATTTTTTTTAATTTTGATTTTTATTAGATTAATAAAAAAATTTGTTAGTAATCAAAACTACTACTATTTGAGAGATTTAAATTTAGGTTTCTATACAAAATAAACTTTGACATTTTATTAGGTTAATATTATTACTTTACTTTATTTTATTTTAAGTATCTTATTTTTATTTTTATTTTTTTATAATATAAACTTTGATAATAAATAGAAGTAAAAAAAAATACTAAATTTTAAAATTAAGAAAATTATTTACATCCAATTACAATATAATAAGACATCATTAAAATCATAGAATAAAAGTTGACCTAAACCACAAATATATTATGTTTATGTTGCATTATTTTATTTTATATTTTTGCAATTTTCTCTCTTTTATATATATATATAAAACCTTTCATATCCAAATACTTAGTTTTTTTTCAGTGTATGATATATTATTTATAAAACTTGATTTTAGGATTTTAGCTTTTCAATGTGTTTTTTTTCTTTTCAGATGGAAAGATCCACGGGAAACCCAGCAATACTTCCCAACATTCGTGGATGGTAGAGGTGGTAAACCGCTGGCCATTCTAGCAGAAGGCCTAACCCTAGAGAACTCAAGGCTCGAACTCGTGACCTCCCCCGAACCGAGAGAGTGTGCGCATGTCTTACCAATTGAGCTAACCCTTCGGGCTAGCTTTTCAATGTTTAGTATCTTAGTTGGTGCAAACTGTCGTAAGCCACTTCTAACCATGGTCTCGTTAACTAATTAAACTTTTTTCATCATGCTAGGAATCATGTTGAAGTTTGGAATGAACATGCGAAGGGGGAGCAGTGGAATTGGGTTTCATCATTATTTCGTAAACATACCTTATCACCCCATCTAAGGTGAGAAATTGTTAACGTTGTTAATACTTAAAACACACAATATATTTTGTTACAATTAACATATAGAATACATTTTATAAATAACATGATCAACATTAATGTGATATGAAACTTACACAATACATGCCAATGCTAATATCACGATCAATATATATATGAGATATATATATCTCAAATACATCAAATATGTCATATCAATTTTTGAAATATGTGTAACATAATCCAAATTTAATTTAAACATAGAGAAATAATTAATTTAATATAAATCATTAACACATACACATTATATTTTATAAACAAAACAACATCAACATCTACATGATATGAAAATGCATAATATATATGAACAATAAATTATTTCATAATCAATATATAAGTTAAATATATAAATATATATGTAAAAGATTCATCGCATCAATTAAATGTGTGTGAGAGAGAGATCATCAATGAATTCTATGAGCTAGTTGGTTCATCATTGCATCTAAAGGCATCAGTACCCTCATCAGATAAAAATATAGAATGAATCAGTTGGTATATATCTCCAATAGAATTTATATCACCCAATGTGACCATTTAGTTTATAGTATCAGTGAGTGCAATGGGTATAGAAATTGTTCATCAATGAATGGGGGATAAGGAGACAAGAGCTTGTCAGATAATGGACAAGGTGATGCTTCATGGTTAGATAGGTGAGGAGGAGAGGGTTGTCAATAGGCTTGTGGAGGAGGAGAGGGTGGTCAAAGAGTTCATGGAGGAGATGAGGGTCGATCAACTAGTCGAGTAGAAGATGGTGGCCGATTAACAAAATGAGGAGAGGGTTGTTAGTCATATTGTGGAGGAAGAGAAGGCGATCAATCAACTAGGGAATGAGGGGGAGGATAAGGTGGCCAATCAACTAGGGAATGAGGAGGAGGAGGGGGTGGAGGATATGGAGGATCACCATCCTAAACATCTATATTTGAAGAAGAAGGTTGATGGAAATGGTTATCCAAACTCCCCCTTTCTAGTGGTATCACTACATTGACAACATGACATATCAATAGCTTCATATCGCATGAAAAGGTTTCCAATATACCAACAAGATCTAGGTCTTGTACAATTCAAAAATAGCTAATCCATAAGCACTTGGTGGAATCTATGATATATCTTGCGTTGAGGTCAAGTCTCTATATCTAAGGTAGTTTATCTACCTTTACAATCTCTTCATCTTATTGGGGAGGAACCTTCCCAACATATGTGCAAATATCTACAAAATAATAGACATCAATAATTAAACAATTTAAACAATAATTAGCCAATTTAAAGAAAATGTTACAATAAATTAGATGTGCATTAAATAAGACGAAAATGTCACTAGATTAATCAAAACATAACACATATTTACCTCTGGCATAAAATGTCTCATTCAAAGTAAATTGGATGTTATGACATCCTTTCTAGTATAATCTCATCATGTGTGGGTATTGCACAAGATCCAAGGTATCATCATCCTCATTGGAAAGAATTTAAATTACCTCTAAAGTGACCATACATGAGAACTCTGTCCCATATCAAGCAAAATATACCCCAACATGTGCATATGCACATTGGTCCTCGGGATGGAGGAAGGTGATTAAAAGATGGCCTAGTGGTTGGAAAACTATAAAAAAAATATGAACCAAAAGGGAAGCCAATCATCCCCTCAAACATAAAGCAACAACAATCCAAAGATAAATGAATCCGTCGCAAAAAAATAGAAAGCTTCCTAGTACATCTAAGTCTCTCCACTAAATAATCTACATAGTATAATAGAGGGAAACTAATGTTTTTCCCATTAGTTGTTTAATTTGCCACTATCAACCTAAAAAATGAGAGGCACCTAACCTCCTATGTATTCAATTAATTCAAATCCAACTCGTCATTGACGACCTAGAATTAACCAAGGACATTAATTTTGTCACTAACATATATCTAAACATAATCTAAATATGTTTATCTCTCAACTCCAAGTGGGAGATTAAGGAAATGGGGAAAATCATACCATTTTCTAAACAAGCTAGTAAGGAAGTATATATCCTACTCTATGTGAAACACCAGGTGGGAGATGAAAGAAATGGGGAAACTCCTACCCTATTATAAACATCCTAATGATAAAGTAGATATCCTGCTATGTGGGTTGGTACCATAGATCAAAATCGACACTAAAGGCCTTCCTGGCATGATTCCAATAGTGAATCAATTGTCTCAATAGAACCATGTTCCTCTTGAGGGATGCAACCTCTTTATAAAACTTGAGGAGGCCAAAATTCCTTCAGAATAGATGAGTTTGTATTGTAAAAGGACAAGTGTACAAATCCCTCTCCCTCTATTAGCCCTCTGACTCCCATAAAAAGTTATTTAAGTTGACCTACTATTGTTTCTCATTTCATCATGGGTTTCTCTAATTCACATAAAACATTCATGAGGTACACACATAACATTAACAAATTTGATTAAATAAATATTTTATTTATTAATTTTTTTTTTTTTTTATATTTTTCCAAAAAATCTAACACTACTAGTTTAGTGATGCTTCTTCACATGAAGCACACCACAACCAGTGTATAGTACATCAAAATAATGTGCATTGTAGCCTTTAAAGAGATTAATATTTGAAAACACACTATATAATATGCCTCCGATTGTTCATTGCATAGCTTAATTATCTTCCTGATTCAAAGGACTTGTTTCAGATGTGTTTGGATCCTAGTTCCGAAGGGTGAGCTAGAAAAATGCCTTGTAAAATATTGTAATTTAGTCGTCAATCTCAACTACTCATGATTATGTCACAGATCTTATGGTAGAAGTCATGTTAGGGTTTTTTTCCCTAAAAGGAAACCCTCTTTCAAGTATCAGTGAATTATATATTTGTGGTTGTGTATTGTGAAATATCATTGTGATTGAGTGAGAGAGAATGTGAGAGAGTGAAGAGGAGGTTGCAACAGATGTGTTGCGGGTTGTATCTCTTCATTTTTCCGGATGGAATAAAATTAAGGACTGGTTGTTTCTTCATGGATGTATCCCATATCGAGTGAACCACATATATTGGTGTCTCTCTTGTATTGTTCTCTTATATCTTCTATTTTCGCATTTATTTTATTTTATTGGTCTACAATCCCGTTTTCTACCAATTGGTATCATATATGAAGGTCTATTTGGCTAATAAACTCACAGGATATGAGCGGTCTTGATTTGAGTGGGATCATGGACAAAAGAAGGAAAGTTTAGGGTCGAAAAATTTAACAACCAAAACTACAAGATATGGAAGATGCAAATGGAAGATTATCCATATGAGAAGGATATTTTTTTACCATTGGGTGGAAAAGAAAAGAAGTCGATGACTATGAAGGGAAAACAATGGGAAGTCTTGACAGAAATGCACTAGGAACAATATGATTATGCATGGCAGTGCCGATGTCATTCAACATTTCAAAAAAAAGACAATGGGGGATCAAATGAAGGCATTAGCTAATCTATATGAAAAACCCTTGTTCTCCAACAAGGTATTTATAAAGAAGTGATTATTTAATATGAAGATGTCAGAAAGTGGGTATGTTTCCAACCATTTAATTACTAAACAATTAAGTTGTGTAGGAGTGAACTTTGATGATGAGGTTAGGGTTCTTCTAATCTTGTGCTCATTGCTAAAAAGCTAGAATGGCTTGGTCATGGCTATAAGTAACTCTATCTCTAGTTCAAACACTCTGAAATTTAGTGATGTTATTGGTGTTATCCTTAGCAAGGAAATGTGATGGAAAATCACAAGTGAGACATCAGGTAATGCATTGACAATGGAGAATATGGGAAGACAAAGGGAGAGAGGAAGGATCCCAAGGAACTATGGGAAGTCTATGAAGGGAAGATCCAAATACAAACTACGAAAGATAGAGTGTCGGAATTGTGGGAGGAAAGGACATCTAGAAAAGAATGCAAGTTTCTATAAAAACAAGGAGATGGACAATAAGAGATTGGCGATGTGTTGCATGACGCTTTGATTATTTCATTAGATAATACCAACATAGATCCATCTTAAGCCAAAATCTATCAAGCACCAATAGAGATCCAATTTATTAAAGTGTATTTTGTTTCTCTTATAATTTTACACATTAAGAAAAAATCTACACATTATGATATTTGATCCCACAGGATAAGTGGGGGTATCTCACGCAACGGATGGTGTCATAGGCTCTATATCTTACAAGAAAAACCCATGCAATTGCGCTACTCACAGTAACTAGTATGGGTAGCCCCTTTGCAACCGAGTTGGTAAAGCCGTAGTTGTTTATCCTCACACTTAGGAGCTAGTATTTAAAGATATAGTGCACCACAATAACATAATCCGCCATGTTAAAGTTATTGATGTGGAGGAACCAATGCACAATATGGTGGGCAACACAAAAACTATATTTATCCCTTACTGGTAGCCCCTGCTATGTAGTCTCCTATGTAGTCTCCCAGCCCAACAAAACATGGTTTAACCTAATCCCCTTTACCAAGGACAAGTCTTTGCACAACAAGCTATGTCGTTTGGATAATGATGACCTATACTAAAATTGATTTGATTCTAATTTAGATTTTAAAACTAAAATTGATTTGATTCTAATTTAGATTTTAAAAGCATTCTCACATTTTTGTTTGTTTGTTATTTTTAACATAATAATTAATATATGGTTTGTCATTTTCATTTTCATTGTCATTTGCAGATTTTTATTTAGTTTGCATATTTAGTTGACAATGAAGACTATGACGTATACGCCAACGCCATTGTCATTGTCGTACTTTATTATTTATACATACTATTACTTAAGTTGTAACGCGATTTTCACATACCTTATTATGCATTTGTTTTTCATATTATATTATTTTTAAATTAAATGTTAATTATTTATGTCAAATTTCAGTCACAAAGATGTTACATCATCATTCATATCTGGTTGCCCCAAATCTTTAAATTATTATTTATTGATTAAAATATATATTTAAGAAATTAAATCTGGTTGTTCAAAATCTTTTAAAATTATTAATTTATTGGAAAAAAATAAAAATATTTACATAAAGAAAATAAAATTGAATGTGTTTGATATTTTCATAGTATTGCCAAAAATAGTAAGAAAAACTGTTAGTTAATTATAGAATTAACTGGAATAAAAAGAATGTTTAAACTATTTAAAAACACTTTAAAATTTTAAAATGCAATAGTGAAATGTGGGAGGTAGCCGTTGATTTTTGGAAATTTTAAGATGGAGAGCAAAATGTAAGACGGTAACTTGATATTTATTTAAATTAAAAAATAATAAAGATAATTAATATTAAAATGGTTTAATAAATTTTAATAAAAAATTAATTTATTTTATTTTTAATTTACAATTTTATTTAAAATTAATTTTATTATATAAATAAAAATGTGATTTTTCAGATGTTTTAAAATATTTAGAAAATGCAAATTTTTAATTTAAATGGTAGATATTCTTTAAAAAGAAAATAATTAATTAATTTTATTTTATTTTAAATTTTGTTTTTTTTTCAATAAAAACATATTTTATAAATGAATTTAATATTCATGACGTCCTACTTGGATGGAAAATGTCAGATATGCAGTGTATGGATTTTACAACCATGAAAAAAATTAAAATTTATTTATATGAAATTAATTTATTTATATTTTTTCAAAATTAATTAAAAGATTGAAATTAAAAAGCATTTAATTATTATTAATGAAAAATATGAATATAGAATTTATTATTTTTATACTCAAATAAATAGAATATGAATACAACTTTGAATATGAATGTAACTTTTATTATTTTTATACTCAAATAAATAGAATATGAATACAAACTTTAGTATCATTATTTCAAATTTGATTTTGAAATTAAAAAAAAATCATTAATGGTAGCTTTTAGGCTTTAAGAACTATATCAAGTAAGAGAAATATATAGACGAAGTTTTGGTTGGTTTGCTAATAGATAAACCAAAGTAACAACAAAAGAACAAAGTGTCATTTGAGGCTTAAATAATCATATTAACTTTCGCTATAAGTTTTTGCATTGTGCACGTTGGTGGGGAATGAGAATCGAGGATTGGGATAGCTTTGGAGGGGGTTTCCTCATGAGGGGGTTGCATGTGTGTTGGGATGTGTAGAGACCTTGTGGAAATATTTTCCCTTGTGGACTAGTGGCCTTGGCTGGGGGGTGGCCTTTGTTGTAGTAATATTAAATGCAACGGAGAGCCTACAACTAGGAGGAACGTGCTTCGTTTGTAGCTTGTTGGTGGACATTAAAAGATAAGTATCCAATTATGTATGAAATGTCATGTTTGTATATGTGTTTACATATTGCTTAAATTTTTTGTTATGCGAACCTCTAATTGCATGGACTGCTTGGCACGGTAGGATTGTTTTCATGCTAGAATTGCTTGTAATGTTAGTATATGCATATGATAATTTGGGCAACCAAATGTTTATTTTCCGTTGTAAATCAAAAATGAAAATTTATGAAAAATGAATTTGTGCGTACATGATAAATTGTGTACACTATTTGAGTACCCAATGGCCTCCATAGTTGAAAGAGGCTACTGACTACATGACAAGTTGCATATCCTTGGGAATGATAATTACCTTCTTAGCATGAATAACACACAAGTTTGTATCATCAAATAGCCTCATGAGTTAAGCCTCAATAGCTTCTTGTAAAGCTAAGACGACATGGCTCTGGAAATGAATATCTACCTAAAACAACCATACATTGTAACACCTTTGGAAGATAAAACATAAAAACTAGCTAAAATGCACAAACCTAAAATTTATTAAAAATAATTCATTGACATTTAGCCTTTTCTCATTGGCCCAAGTACATTGAACAAGTTGCCATTAAAAAATTTCCATACCATCATAAAAACATAGTCAGATGAGAAATTGAACCCATGAATTGGCCCCAAGCAATAGCTACAATACCATCAATTGTCTTACCATTTCACAACCTTGGAAATTTCCCCCAAAAGTGCAAAAGGAACACACATAGAAACAATGGATAAAAGTT
>LPNX011018288.1:78073-107924 GCA_001517045.1 Pseudotsuga menziesii
ACAATTCTTCTTCTATCTAAATTAAAGCTTCTAGGCATGCTGAAGAGGATCTAAAATTTGGAAATCTCTTTTAGAATAACATTTGCACGAGCTGTGCTAATGATTATTTCAACAAGTAAAATGCAAGTATAATAAAAATATTTCATAAATTATGTTTAATTAAACTTGATTATGTATGTAACTTTATTCGAAGAGACAATCCTTTTCAACTCAAACCAAACCAAGTCAAACTTATTAATTTCTACAAAATCTCTTGTATTGGAATCTTGAGACTGTCTTTGTTCTTCTAATAACTCCAATCTTAGGGTCCTACAAAACCAAATCTCCACCTTCTTGCAACCTTCTTAGTAATGTCATCATTCAAGGAGATTCTTAATATGTCCCTATGAATCACTCCAATGTGTCATTTAGTAGCTTTAATTGCATTAGATCTCCAATATCCATCTTTGATTTGGTCAAATAATTCACTAGCTATCTAGGATTTTACTTCAGTAGTATGACTGCATGTTTTCACTTGCAATCCTTGCATGAGGATGAGTCTAACATCCTTCAAAGGAAACCCCGTGGGAGCTAACCTTATTTTCAGAGAAATTAGAGGCGTGGCAGGAGCGGGGGGGATCCTCCTGGATCCCGGAGGACATGTAGAACAAACCTTCGCATGGGGTCTAGGAAATAGAACCAACAATGAAGCTGAGTGGCTGGCTCTTCTTTAGGGCCTTCATATTCTACATGCTAAAAAATTTCGAAAGGTTCTGATATTCAGAGACTCCAAACATGTCATCTCCAAACTGATCCACGGATACTCCTCTGGAGCAGTTAATTGTCGCCACCTGTTTGACAAAGCCGAGCTTCTCATGTCTAAATCCTATGAGGCACTCCACATCCTTTGACACAACAATTCTGCAGTGGACACTCTGGCTAACATGGGAGCCTCTCTCCCACAAGGTCATTACAGTAAGAACGGAAATCCTCCCATCTTCAAATCCATCCCTTAATGCGGTGTCAAAAGTCTCTCCTGCATTTTCATTTCATGCGGCTTACCCCTTTAATTTTTTTATCCTTCTCTCATTTTATAAGAAGCCCCAAAGGCCCCCCTCCTATACTTCCTTCTCTTTCATTCTCCCCCCCTCCTTTTCCCTCCTCCCTTATCCCTCCTTCTCCTTCTTTTCTAAACCCACCCTCCTTTCCTATCCCCCTATCCTTATCCCTCCCCTCTTCCCTCCATCTGTCACCCAGCGTCACCTCCCAACAGCTGGCCTCGACTCCAAGCTGTTTCCCATCGGCTCCATCCATTTAAACTGCTGTCCTACCCTCCCTCCTCCCTTCGCCGCATGGCTTTTCATCTGCTCCCTCCTTCTCTCGGTCTTTGTAGACTTAATGGCCAACCGGCCCTGCGTTAATTGTTTCTCCTCCTCACACGCTCAACGTCCCATCAAGCTTTTTGCTATGTCTTCTCCTCGCAGCGATATGCCTATTCATTCCGTTTCATCTCTTGGCCCTGGTTCTCATGAGGCTGCGCGAGTTCTGTTAAATGTAGTTGCAGGTGTTGGAGAAGGGAGGCTGCAGGGTATCCCGTGGAAAACACTTCCCCTCACTCGCTCCTTCATGAAGGAAAGGCTTTCCCTCGCAGCCTTCTCCTCTTGCTCGTGCAGCTCCCTCTCAGCGTTGTGGTCTTCAAATCTCGGCTCAGGTATAACTATCTCGCATTCTGGAAATTTGGGGAGAAGCTCGATCTTGGGTTTCCATTGCACGGGGTGGCAGGAAGGAGCTGTGGGCACTTTGGCTTGCCAAGATAGGCACAGAGGTTTCTCGTTGCAACAGGAGCTCATTGTGCTCAGCCTTTTTCTCAGTGGCCTCTCGGTCAAGAACCAGTCTTGTGTCCTTGCTAGTCCTATTCGTGCCTTACATAGTCTCTTTGCTCGAATAGACATATCTGCAAGAGTAGACAGAATGTCTCAGGTTGGCGAAAGCGCAGGAATAATGGACTTAAAAAAGAACCTGCGGCGTTTGTATGAAATGCTAGCAATTGGTATAATGGACATCAAAGAAATTGTTCGAGAGATTAAGAGCATGGGTGAAACGGTGAGCTACACCTCTTTGCAGATCAGCAACCATGATGCTCGGATTGATGATAATGAGAGCAACCTTAGAGAGATAATGGGCAAAGTTGACAGGATTCAGGAAGATCTCCAGCGTCTGATAACCATGAACTAGGGGAGCAGGGTGAATGGAGTCACTGCAGAAGCGAAGCACCCAATGGAGGAAGAGTCTGTAGTTCAGCCCAGGAATTTTCGAGGCAATCCTTAATCTGTTTTCCTTTAATTATGGTCAAATGTTCTACTGTCTTTTTCTATGTAACCAGTTTATAAGGGTATATACTACCCGTGACATTAGCTGTTTTGAACAAACTTTATGTGTAGGTTTTTGGAAAATTCCTGGGATAAGCTTTCTGTGCATCATTTTTGATCTGCATGAATACTTTATTATGCCACTACTGTAATGAATGGCTGTGCACAGCTTTTTTTATATAAACCTTTTATAGTTTCTGTTAAAAAAAACATCCTTCAAAGGAAACATTTGAGACATCCCTTAGAAACTCAACTTGCCTCTTTATGTCTGATCAATACTTCATGTGAATCTATTTCTTTTCCTTTGGTTAGTAAAACTTGGTTGACTTATTCGTCGTTCTAAATAAATATCATGGCTTTGCTTTCAAATTTACTTTTCTACCCTTTCATATTTGATCAAGCCTAGCCATTTATTTTAGTTGATGTGTCCATTTATGATCAATAAAAAATATAAACATATATACTAAGGTAAGGACTCTAGTCTATTTCACATTTGGAATTATAAGATTCTTGGACTAGCCTCCTACATTGTGATCTTCTTCTTTCTCTTAGTATTTTTTTTGATGATATGTAATGTGTTGTAGAGGTCTCACTTGATGGAGTGACATAAATATTTTAACGAAATAATTAATCTTTCTTATTATGGTGAATAGACACTTTTTTAATGTTTGTATATTTTATGTGGCTTTTCCGATCATTGTTGCAATTGTTGTCAACTTATGTTGTTTCTTGGGTCAATATTAACACTTTTATTAACCCTCAATCACTTCCTCCAAATATGAATTTTCATTTCCTATCTATCAATATCCATATTCTTTCCTTTTTAAATTAATATAATTTTAAAAGTTTCTTTACATGTAATATAGGTCACAAGTCACTAACAAATATGTCACCCATGAATAAACTATATAAAGTTCTTTCAACAATCCAAACAAGTTACCATTTGTATGAATGATTGTACGAATGATGATTTCAACAACTCACTCTTGTGTGAATTTGTAGATCAATTATAGTAAAATGAAATTAATACTAAACTATAATAATTTATTTTATAAAATTTGTAAATATTTAAAATTAATTAGCAGTATAAATTTATTGAAAGAGATGAGCATTTTCAACTTAAATCAAGTCGGGTTTGACTTGTTTCTTTCCAGACAATCTCCTATCTTGGAATCTTGAGACTTGTTTTCTTCTTCTAATAGCTCCAATCTTAGTGTCCTTTCGAAATAGATATCAATGATCTTACAACCTTCTCAGTGTTGTCATCATTCAGGAGAATTCCTAATATGTCTCTATATCGAAACAATCCAATGTGTCATCTAAATATTTTGTTTGCAATTGTTGTTTTTCCAATACCCATCATTGATTTCGTCAAATAGTGTAATGGCCATTTGGGAGTTACCTTTAGTGGGTTTACTACATGTTTCCACATGCAATCTTTTCCTTGGAATGAGTTCAGCATGCTTCCAATCCAATATCTAACACCTCCCTTAGACATTCAACTTGCCTTTTAATGTCTAGTTGATGCCTTATGTGAATCCATTGTTTTTCCTTTGGTTAATAAACTTGTTAAGCTTATTCATTCTTAGAAATCAATCACATGGATTTTATTTCATTTACTTTTATACCATTGTGTATCCTCAATCCTTTATATTTTTATCAAGCCAAGCAATTTCTTTTCTAAGTTGATGGATCCATTTATGATCAATAAAAGTTATAAATACATAATATACTCTAGTATATTTCTCAATTGGAATCAGAAGATCCTTGGAATTACCTCCTACATCGCAACCTTCTTCTTTCCCTTGGTAATTGTTTGGAAGATATGTGATGTGTTGCAAGGCTCTCACTCAGTGGAATGTTACAAATCGTTTAATCAAATAAAGGGAAAAATTAAGAGTCCATAATTTTCTTAAAGTGTGAAAACATTGGCGAATCTTGCTAATGCTCAACCATAAAATGTCGGCCAATATTTTTCTAAAATATCCAAATTTGTAAGGCTTTATATAGTTCTTGGACAATTATGGGAATTTTTAGAGTAAATTTTTTTTATCCATGGAATTTGGAAAAATAAATTATAAAAAAATCGGTGAATATGTTTTTGGAAAAAAGGTAAAAATTATCCCATGGGATAAATTTTGGCCCTAAATTTTTCCTTGATCAAATAATGAATCATTTCTTATTATACCGAACAAACACTTTTTTTTATGTTTGTATATTATATTATGTGGTTTTTCGAATCATTGTCTCCCTATGGTGCTTATCACGTTAGTATTAACGGTTTTATTTACCCTCAAGCACTTTCTTCAAATTTACATTTTCTTTTCCTCTCTATCAATATCCATATTCTTTCCTTTTTAAGTTATTATAATTTTAATATTTGGAATGCATGTAATATAGTTTAAAATCACTAACAAATATGCTAAATGCAAATCAAGTATATAAAGTTATTTCAACAATCTAAATAAGTTTCCATCTTTATGAGTGATTGTACCAATAATGATTTCAACAGCTCTTCTTGTGTTTGTTTTTATATAAATTATAGTAAAATACAATTCTAATAAAAATATTTTATAACTTATGTTTTGATTATAAAATTAATTATCTATGTAACTTTATTGGAAGAGGGAAGCATTTTTAACTCAAGAAAGCCAACCTATTTTATTGCTTTCTAGATAATCTCCCATCTTGGAATCTTGATATTTTCTTTCTTCTTCTAATAGATAGTTATAATCTTAGTGTCCTTTTGAGATAACTATATTCCACCTTCTTGCAACCTTCTTAATAGTGTATGCACATTTAATGGGATTCCTAATATGTTCCTATGAATCAATCCAATGTGCCATTCAGTTGCTTTGTTTGAATTGGTCCCTTGATTTTCAATGCACGTTGGGGCTTCCTAATATGTTCCTATGAATCATTCCAATGTGCCATTCAGTTGCTTTGTTTGAATTGGTCCCTTGATTTTCAATGCAAGTTGTTGATTTGATTAGATAGTGCACTAGCCATTTGGGAGTTTAATTCATTGGGTTGACTATGTATTTACAGATGCAATATTTTCCTTGTGACGAGTCTAACATAATTCCAAGGAAATATCTGACACCTCCCTTAGAGATTGAACTCACCTCCTAATGTCTAGTTGATACCTTATGTGAATCCACTTTTTTCCTTTGGTTAGTAAAACTTGAATGAATTACTCATTCTTATAAATCAATATCATGGATTTTCTTTCCTTCACTTTTATAGCCTTTTCTATTCTCGAGACTTTATATTATATCAATCCAAATCCTTTCTTTTAGCCGATGGATCCATTTATGATTAATAAAAGTTATAAATAGATATAACGAGGTAATCACTTTAGTCTATTTCTCATTTGGAATTAGAATATGTTGGACTTACCTCCTACATTTTAACCCACTTCCTATTGTTATTATTGCTTTTGAATATAAGTGATGTTTTTTTGGGATCTCACTCAAAGGAAAGCCAAATATTTTCATCAAATAATTAATAATTCCTGATTACAGTGAACACACTTTGTCCATGTTGGTATATTATGTGTGGTTTCTACAATCATTGTGAGTTCTCTAATTGTTGTATTCTTATGGCATTGCTCATGTTAACACTTTTACTAACCCTCAAGCACTTTATTCAAGTTTACATTTTCCTTGAGTCTCTATCAATCTCCATAATTTTTCCTTTTTAAGTTGATATGATTTAAGTAGTTGGTACACACATATAATATTTGTTGAAGGAATTAACAAATTTGTCCCCAATGAATTGACAACATAAAGTTCATTCAACAATATAAATATGTTACCATTTGTATGAGTTATTGTACCAATGTTGATTTCAATAACTCGCTCTTATGCTTGTTTGAATATAAGTTATAGTACAATGCAATTATAAAAATTTATAATTAAAAAATTCGTAAATTATGTTTATTTTATGCAACTTTGTTGGAAGAGACTATCCTTTTCAACTCAAAGCAAGCCAAATTTTACTTATTACTTTCTACATAATCTTCCATAGCTTCAAATGATCCTGATGATGGGTGGAGGGTCCACCCGAAACGCGTTGGCCACTTCTAAATTTATACACAGTGCAAATCCATAAGCTTGCACACAATGATTAAACACTGTGGAAACATTCATGCACAAAAACCTTCTTTCTTCTTTTAATAGCTCCAATATTAGGGTCCTTTGGAACCAACTCTCCACCTTCTTGAAACTTTATAAGTAATGTCATTAATCAAGTGGATTCCTATTATGTCCCTTTGAATCACTCCAATGTGTCATGTCGTCACTTTGTTTGAATTAGTCAATTTTCCAATACATGTCGTTAATTTGGTCAGATAATGCACTAGTCATATGGGAGTTTACTTTAGTGGGTTGAAAACATGTTTCCAATGCAATCCGTTCCTTAGGATGAGTCTAACATACTTCCAAGGAAATATCTCACACCTCACACCTCCCTTAGACATTCAACTTTACACTTGATGTCTAATTGATATCTTATGTGAATCCACTATTTTTTTTCCTTTGGTTAGTAAAACTTGGTCAACTTATTATTTCTTATAAATAAATATCATGGCTTTTCTATGATTTTCTTTTCTATCATTTTATATTGCCAACCCTTCACATTTTATGAAGAAATCCATTTTGCTTAGTTGATGGATCCATTTTTTATCAAGAAAAGTTAGAAATACATATAGTGAGGTAAACACTTTAGTTTATTTTTCATTTGGAATTAGAAGATTCTTGGACTTATTTCTCTAAGTAGTGTTTTTGAAGATTCTTGGACTTATTTCTCTAAGTATTGTTTTTGAATTTATGTGATGTGTTACAAGGCTCTGATCAATGGAATGAAACAATATTTTCATAAAATAATTAATCATTTCTTATTATAGTGAACATATTATTTTTTCACGTTTATATATTATATTTGATTTCTCTAATCATTGTCTCTTTTATGTTTTTCTCACATTGATATTAAAATTTTATTAACCCTCAAGTAATTTCTTCAAACTTACATGTTCCTTTCATCGTCACCAATCCATATATTTTTATTTTTAAGTTAAAATAATTTTAATAGTTGCCACTCTTGTCATATATGTTAAAAATGCTAACAAATATGTCACCCATGAATGAACAATATAAATGTATTTCAACAATTTAAATAAGTTTCCAAGTTCGGTCAATTTGCAATAGCCCATTTAGTTAAGGTGTGGGTTTCGTTTCCAAGGAAAACCGAGTCCATTACCCTTAGGGGTGACTTAGTTGGGAGGAGACACCAAAAAATAAAACCATGTCAAGGGTTGGTGTGGCCATTGCTGGGTGAGATCCTTAGGTTATTTTGACAGCTTAGATGCCCTTGAGTTATGGTTCCTTAGGAAATGGTTGAAATGCACTGACCCTGAGTGACACACATTTCTAACAAGCAAACAAACAAAAATTGCCAAGGTAGACCATAAACAAGCTGTTTCCACATCATTATATCTATGTTTGGTGCACTAAAGTTAAATGAAAGGAAATAATGTGAATGGATAATTTACTATTATTCATGAAGACGAAATAAAAAAATGGACAAATTGTGTGTTCTTGATGGTTATAACAAACACCTTTCAATTGTAGTGGTCAATTATGTTTAGGTGTTGGAACTATAGTCATACATTCCCATACGACATTGTTAATCCATGAAACATAAAATTTCCATTAATTTGACATGGCCCTCACCGTCTCCCTACTCTAAATCCATTTCCTTCTTCAACCAAAACAATTCATAATTCAAACACCATCTTTTGTCTATCTAAGTATCCAATTGTTGAACCTTTGTGTTGTCATTATGTCAAAGGATGTACCAACAAGTTTTATGAAGATTTAGTGTCAAAATATAAAGATAACAAAGGATGCACCAATAAGCTTGATGAAGGTTTGCTGTCAAAATATAAAGATGTCAAAGGATGCACCAATGCTTGATGTACGTTTGATATCAAAAGATAAACCACCAAGTCAATGAAGAAAAAAATGAGACTGATATAAAACATATGAGAAGGATAACTTGAAGTAAGAATAAATCCATTAGGCAGAGGTTCTTTATGAAAAAAATCCAGTTTGAAGAAATACATAGAGAAGAAATGTGAAAGATCAGGAAGTGCACAAATCCCATTTTGGAATGGGACATATGTGTGAAAATACCACCAACATGATGGGAGTTAGTGAGAAAAACCCGACAAAGTTAAATAATCAAAGGGTGCATGCCAATGCAGTATAAAACATGGTGGCTAGCTTGACCAAAAAGTAAGAAAGTTGGGGAATCACCGAGTAAACGGAATTTCAACTTACGGATACATCTATTGAACTAGAAAAAGTATAAATAAGCAAGAGATGGAAGCATTGAAGTAAGATTGAAGAGTGAATACTTGAAGATAATTTTTTTGGGAATCCAATTCTTGGGGTATTAATGGCTCATTGATCATAGAATAAGTCTATACAGGGGATCCAAATTACATATATACATAGAAGATGAACTAAATAAAGTGAACAAAGTAGAAGGATACTCATAATCAGGGTGTGTGAAAGTTTTACTATGTAAAAGACACAGATCACACAACTGTTGAAGTGACATAGTGTTGCAGAATCACTGAAGTTGTAATGTAAACATTGTCATAGATCAAATACTGCTGACACACAGATAACCAGAATATAAAACATAGATAAGAAAAACTGCAATTGTAGTAGATCGGAAAAATGCAAATCAAAGACAAGGTAATTGTTGATTTTAGTTTTCATATGATACACAAATACTTTCATATCAAGGAGGTAGGAAGGGGAAAGGAAAGGGACTCAAAGCTTCCTTCCAGTTGGTGTTGGTATTAAATCAGGGAGACAAATATTCCTTCTAGTTGGAGCTGCTAAAATAATTTGGTAGCCATGACTTCATTCTAGTTGGATATTGTGAGAATTGATTCACGGCTAGATCTAGGATCCTAATAAACTATCACAATTTTATATTGATCACAAAATATGCACAAAATAACTAAAGGAGTGAAAATTACATACACACATGAGGTCAATAATAGATATTATTATGACTATACAACATGTAACTATGTATGGATCATATATATATTACAATAGGGAAAAATCGTGAGGATTTGGAAGCCATCTGGATGCATACAAGTGTCAGCTTAATATTTGACCCTGAAACCCCCCTAGGTGGACCAATGAGCTCCCTAATTATTGTTCAAGAAAACAAACCCTTATAACCTAGGGTCTGTAGGGTTACCAACTTACTAAATTAACTTGCAGACAATCATCCATTTCAGAATTTGAAATAGAAATAGGAATAAATTGGGCATACCTTATTTATGACGGTCGATCCTAGCTTTACTTCTTCTCTTCAAATTGCTTCCACAGATTCTAGGGTATCTCCAATCACCTGTAAAGAGAAATATATTTCATGCGATACCTTATATATTATATGAATGATTAATGAAATAACATACTTATAATGAAACAAAAAGATAATTCAAAAATCACAATATATAAGAGTGCAAAGACACAATATTGGAAGGACTCTCTTTATTGATAAACAAGTGAGGTGATATTACAACCCAACATCCAAGATAAGTGATCCTCTACTAACCAAGGAAACTAAGTTATATTTCTCTAAGATATTTGAAGGCAAACTACCGGCATAACTTTTCTCTATAACTTATGATTCATTATCCTTAACCCCAACCCTCTATTTATACACGAGGAAAGAGAGAGGTTACGAAGGTTGAGATGGTTGAGGAAGTTGGGATAGTTATAATTAAGGGCCCAACTATCCTTGACTAATCTTTTTTATATTTTTTAACTTTGGATTAAGGCATACATGACTATTAATATTGGAGAATCGTGTATGATACACAACTTTCTTTAAGGAAACCCACTGGTGCAATCCCTAATGATGTATACACGAGTTGAAATGTACATACTCACGTACAGTACGTGAGTTGCTATGATAATAGTCACGTATTCAACCTAATTTCCATATAAAAAAAATCCAGGTGGTAAGGTAATGATGTATCAAAAGTCATTCCCATCTATAGTGTTTTGGCTACTTCAATCCATTTTGTCCTTTTGTGTGCCGACACATTGGGTGTCAGTACTTGGACAGAGAAGTGTCATTTTACATGATAACAGATTTCCCCTAATGTGTGAGGTCAGAGGGAATCGATGGCCGAAATACATTACAATCTTTAATCTTGGAGAACAAAGTTACCAAGGTAGTCGGGAGGTACCTGAAACAAATACATATCAAAGTCATATACAAAATCATATATGATAATGCAATGTTCAATAAAACAGAACACTAGCCCCTTCACAATATTTGATTACATCATATGATACGGGTAAAAATACTATGTATATTACAAAGGTGGATCGAAGCCACAATATACAATGATGAGTCTTCAAAATCTGGAAGCAGTGTAGTTGAACATAACACAATCTGCACAACTTAGGTTATAGATGTGAACCTAAGTTATTCATCCAAATCCAAAGGAACCAGTACAATCCCTACCATGTGAATAGATGTGTTGAAGTTGAACATGGAAGGAACTCAACAGGATATTAGTAAATGAGTGATTTTTACAACTAAATAAATGGAGTTCACTAATAATGGTAGTGAATCCTAAGGTACCATCATCGAAACTCTAGGTATTCGTCTTCGAGAGTTACTGATGAGAAACTGTGATGTGAGGAGGAAGGCAATAAATCCTTCAACAGATCACAAGAGTGACTAGGAAACTGGATACGTGAAGGTAGACACAAGTAATTCTCAGAGAGGATAATGATGGGAATCAGGATAAAAATCAGACGAAGGTACAAATCCTTAAATAGTGAGCATGACACATAGATGACCCAAGGTAGATTTTGACTTGCAGATATGACAACTAGACTTATTTGTCATGTAGGAAACATGATCAGATTACCCATGTATAAAGGACAAGTGGAGGGGTAAAAAATTGAAGTAATAGTTGAGATGAAAGTGTAAACTGAGACATGAGTATCGGAAAGTTTCGAGAGTTCTTTGTTCAAGGATGACATGCTGCCACTATTTATAACCCAAAGAGAGTAATTCTTCCTTATATTTCCTATTAAATTTGAATGAGTCCAGGAAAGTTGACTCGAGTCTCTCTTCAGTTTTTACAAGCTTGAAGAGGGGAGAGAATAATGCTTGATAATGTTACTGATTCGTGGATTATACGAGCCCGAACTAGTACATGCTCGATGGTGTTTTCATATTTTGAGAGTCTGAAAACTTCGAAGAAGACTATAGGGGGTGCTTTTTTGTATAGTTTAGTTTGCTGAGGCCGAAAAAGTATAAAACAAACCATAGAGGAACTCTCTTAGCTCTTGGAGGACTAAGGTATACCTTTTCCGTACTTAGTTGGCAAGGTCTGAAAAAGGGGTAAGCTAATACCATACCGACACACCTTCAAAAGAGGAAGGTAGCCTAAGTTTAAAGAGTGTGAAGGAAGGTAATATCACTCAGAAAGATCCATTTGATTATGATAAATGGGGCTTACAATAGTAAACTCGATGCTTTGTTATTTAGATTTTGCGAGCATGACAAAGACATAAAGTACGCTTAGAATATTTTTCATGTTTGGGTCCAGAGCACAAAAAAGAGAAAACTAAGCTCATACCAGGTGTTCCTTTTCTGTAAGTTTAGTCCCTCAGGTCTAGAAATGCGATAAACCTATTCTTGAAGATACTCTTCTCAATTTTGAAGGAAAGAGTGTGCTCCTTTTTTGTAAATATTCCACATGGTCCAAAAAAAGTGATAAACTACCACCAATGTGGATTCATGTTCCCTTATTCTTAATGTGTCTGAACGAAAAAGTTTACTCGATAGTCTAGTCTGTTTTGAGGAGTCATACCAGGGCCTAAAGAAAACTCCATAAGTGCGGGAAGCCTTATAGTAGGGATAGCTCGTAAAAAGATGCAAAATGAGGCTCATTTTGGCATGAAAAACAATTATGAAGGCTCCCACAAACCTAGCACAACTAGGACATGGGTACCGAAAGATGATAAATTGTTCTAAACAAGGGTACCCATGAGAAGGAGGCCCTATCCACGGAGGAAAAATGATGTATAGGAGGTCAAAATGGTTTGACACCATAGTCCATGGATGAAAAAGTGATCCGAGGGTTTAATGACGGATAAGGTATAAATGGAATGTCAGCAATAATGGCCAAATCCTACCTTATATGTGACTAAAAACAAATTTTTAGTGATCCCAAACTTGTTGCAGTTAGCAAAAATCAATGGTATTAGTCTATTTATTAAAAACTGATTTTAAACTATAGGAAATGGATTAAAAATTTGAATTGTTTTCTATAAATAGTTCAAAAAACAAAAATAGACATACCATTGGAAAATTACTAAACTTGGAAATTTTTTATCTTTGACTTCAGTTGATCACCAAGGACAAACCCCTGGACCAAATCAAATTCCGCAAGTTGCAGTTTAATTATCTCTCCCTTCTCCTTCTTTCTATCCACTCCATTTTTATTTTTTTTGTAAAAATTTATGATTTTGTGCAATCCCTAAATAGGTTACGTAGCATATGTGGGCATGATGTTATATCAGTCACGTATACATGTTTTATACATGAGTTTCCATGAATAAACCCGCAGATGACCCACGTTGTGCTGAAAGCACAGTCGTGTATGCTACGTGACTTGTAAAAAAAATTTAAAAAAATGGCCAAAATCAAAAGAAAATGATGGATTCTAATGATTGACAGTGGTGATTGGGTAGGTACAAGATGGTTTTAGAGTGGAGGGAAAGAGAGCATGAGGATATGGATCGAGAGGAAATGCAGGATGCCTTGAATTTGCAAGCTTTACAACAGTGTGGCTTGTTGAAATTCTATTGCACCTCCGGCATGAGTTCCAGTGTATGTTTACTAGAGACTCTTATCAGTTACTGGGACCATGAACTTGGTCTATTTGATCTACAAGGAGAGATATTGGAGATTAATATAGAGGACATTTACTTCATTATAGGGATTTCCCATAGAGGCATACCCATGAACCTTGAGGGTACTGGTAGGGGTGGTGACCCTATGAGTATTCGGGACTACATAGATACTTATTGCCCACCATGTACACATAAGAAGTGGACATGTGTCCTAATTTCTCACATAACTAGCTTTCCATTAAAAGTGATGGTAAGCACGGTGGTGAGGATTTTTTATTCTTCTTCACTGCACTTGGCCACTCGGACTCAGATGCGGATTGCAGTGGAATGCATGCAAGGTATAGTGTTTGACTAGTGCTTGGGTATGATCACGATCATGAGAAAAAAAAATCTCTGACTACAAAAGAGGGCACAAGAATATCTTCGACTATGCAAGCATTTAGGTGGTGTTCTTCTTTGAGATAGTTCCTTCTATCATCCCTGCAGTAGCACTATCACCACCCTCCCCTCGCCATCGTAGACTCACTAGATGGGGAGACGTGTTTTTCCATCAAGGTGGCAGAGGTTCAGTCCAAAGTGTTTATGATGATGATTTCTATCTGTGGTGGGAAAGGCAAGTACCAGCTCTTGATAAATTCCCATACGTCGCATTGGAATTCCAAGGAGACAATGACCTTGTCCCACCAGGGGAGGCATGGGGAGAGATAGGTATTTTTATCTTTTTATGTTATTCGATTTTTTATGAATTTTAGTAATAAAGTTATGTATATACACATGTATACGAGTTTTGATCCTTTTTAAATGCAGATGTCGGACCTGCACGCCTTGATGGGCAGCCTAATACATTTGTGCAGCCCACACAGGGTGGGGACCAAAGTATATTACGAGTTCTCGAGGGGAAGCTGGCCAGGCTAACACAAGGGGCACCTACCATGTGGATAGAGCAGATCCCAATTGTCATGCAAGAGTTTATAGTAGGGATTCTGATGACCTGGATACGATTTCTTAGAAGGGAATCTAGGGTCGTTATTCATTACAGGGAGGCCAAAGAGGCACAACCGAGGAGGCTGACGAACAATCTTAGATATATAGGCATACATATGGATTACGATCCTATTTTTTGTATATTTATAGAGTTATAACAAGATATTCAGATCAAAAAATCGATATATATATGGACATTTTATATATATATATATATATATATATATATATATATATATATATATGTNTGATTATATTTTCATTTCTTGGAATGTGATTAAAGGATATATATTCAAAGTTTCTTTCAAGTAATATTACATGTAAAAAATGATGTAACAAAGTAGGTTTTCACACTTGACAATCTCCATTGAGTTGGGAAACCATGAGTTGAGAGTAAAGTATGACCTCCAAATGGGTAATGCCACGAAGTGCAACATCCCATAACAAATCAATAAATGCCCTGTATTTGGACACATTATTAGTAGCAGGACCTAAGCAAGCACCACCAGGGGAAACTAGCTGTCCTGAGGGTGAATAGATAACCCATGCAGCTGAATCCAGGTTATAAGTATTGCGGATAGCACCATTCGAAAAACCTATGAACCACTCAGCTGACATATGTAATAATTAATAGATTGTATAAGAAACACTAACCAGCTAACTATTATACATAAATATACATACAATAAAAATACAAGAACAAGAACCATGCCTAAGCATAGTACTTCTTCAGATAGATCCCATTTCTAGGCTCAGGAAACTTATTTTTCCATCATAATCAATCAATTTGTACGCTCACTTTTTCGAACCTTTGACACGGCGTAGGGACCTAACCACATAGACTTGAATTTTCCTGCCCCTAGGGGTTCTTTGTCTTGATCCTAGAGAAAAACAAGTTCCACTTTAGAAAAAACCCTTGGCTTAACTATTTTTCCATATTGGTTCTTTACCCTATTTTTGTGAGTCTTGTTTATTGTCAATGCATCTCTGCGTCGTTCATCTAGATTTTCTAAGTGAATAAAATGTTCTTATAATTTCGTAGTTTCAGGAAGCACATGAATAGCTATCTTAAGAGATCGAATCTCGCATTCGACCGGCGTGACTGCTTCCACCTTGTGAATGAGCTGGAAAGGTGAAAAACCTGTAGCAGTATTGACATTAGTCCGGTATGCCCAAAGTGAAAGATATAGCATGATGTGCCAAGTTGAGTGGCTTGTGTTAAATGGTATGCTTTATTATTGTTTTCATGGATTTTTTAACTTCCTCTACTTGTCCATTTGCTTACGGGTAGAAGGAAGATGAGTGGTCTTGCTTAAACCCTAGCATAGTAGTTAGCTCAGTTATCATGCTATTCTGAAAGTGACTTCCATGGTTAGTGAAAATATCCTTTGTTATACCGAAACGAGTAATGATTTGGTTAAACATGAAGTAAGTCGTTGTTTCACCATCTTATTTGAATGTAGGAATTGTCTCTGCCCATTTTGTGAAGTAGTCTACAACGACAATTATATATTTGTGCCCCCAACAGAAACTATGTTGTACGTCACGTAATCCACCCCCCACTTAGTGAAGGGTCTCACCATAATGACGAGAAACAACAAAGCAGGATGCGAACACATTTTCCTGGTATAGAGATGACATGGATGACAACACTTCACAGCCTCCACACAAACTTTGAAAATCGTGGGCCATAAATATCCGACACATAAAATTTTCTAGGTCGTTGCTAACCCATATAATTGAAACCCACACGCTCTGCTATGGGAATCATTTAGGACACGCTCAACCTCCTCATGGGTGAGGCATCGAAAAAAATAGAATTTAACCCTCTACAATATAAATTATCATTGATGATTAGGTAGTTTTTCGCATTCACATGCAATTTACATCGCTGTTCCCTCGAGAAGGACGTAGGACACTTCAAATTCTGGAGATATATAAAGATATCTCTGTACCAAGCATTAGAGGTGGAAATCAAAGAGATATAATCATCTGGGGAAGAGCTATCCTCCACCGCTACATTCTCTTCCATAGTAAATTCTGAGATAAGCTCTACAAAAACTAAGGATTTTTTGGATTTAGCAGATTGGAAATCCAAGTCAAAAACCTGGAGTATGACTATCCACTTGTTGAATTTGCCCCGATTATGCGTTGGGACAAAACATACTGAAAAGGATTTACATATGCTACCACTATGGTTGTCCTCAATAAAATGTAGTGACACAGCCTATGAACAACATAGACAACTGCTAATGTTAATTTCTCAACGTGGGAGTATCTGAGTTCTTGACTAGATAATGCACGACTGAGATAATATACAACATGAGCTTGGAGCTTTTCACCCTCCTGCATCAATACTACCCCAATAGTGGACTCTGACGCAGCCAGATACAATATAAAATATCTAGAGTAATCTGGTGGACATAATAAAGAAGCCGATAGTAAATCCTTTTTCAATGCCTCGAATGCAAGTTGTGTGGTTTCGTCCCATAGAAACGGGGTGTCTTATTTAAGAAAGCACATGAAACCCTTAGTTATCTTGGCATAAATAAATAAAAAACCAAAGGAAATTAGATTTCCCTTGCAGGCTCTAAAGTTTCCTAATGGAACGAGGAGGAGGAATATTTACAATAGCCTCAACTTTCAAAGGATCCACCTGCATTCCTTTGTTTGACACGATAAACCTTAGTATCCTCCACAACTCAATGCAGAAAACACACTTATGGGGACTCAATCTTATTTTATAATGTCTACATCGTTCAAAAATCAAGCGAAGGTGATCTAGATGGTCCCTCCTCTTGCAAGAATGGGCATGCAGATCATCCAAGTATGGCTCGAAAATATTCTTGATGTCATGGAGGGAAAGGCTCATTTCCTACTGAAAGGTAGCTCCAACATTTTTCAAACTGAAGGGAATTTTCTTGAATGCGAAGGTACCCCAAGGAAAAATAAAATCCATTTTATGATGGTATGTCGGCCTGATTTGGATTTGATTATACCTGGAAAATCCATCCATAAATGAAAATACTTCACTACCTGCACAAGCATCAATGATCTGATCAATGAAGGGTGTGAGATAAATGTCCTTGGGACACACTTTATTTAGGTCAAGGAAATTAGTGCACCCACGAATCGTCCCTTGTTTTTTATCAACAAGAACGGGATTGGATACTCATTCCGTCAAAGCAATTAGGTAAATGAACCCTGCTTTCAGCAAATTTTCCACCCCAGCCTTGACGGCTGCCGCTTTCCACGGATTTACAGGTCGAAGATTTTGTCGAGGTTTAGCATCGGGGTAGGTCCGGATTTTGTGTTCTACAATATATGGATATATGCCTAGAATTTCCTCATATGGCCAGGAAAACATGTTGCGAAATTCCTTAAACAAGGAAGTATATATGGAAATCTCCTCTCGAGATTAGTTTTCACCAATATGCACATTTTCTATGACGTTGGGGTTTGCAAATATTTTCATTGAAATGATAATAGAGATATTTTCCATATTCCCCTTAGCAAATATTCCCTCCTTTGGTAAAGGATTAATCGGTAAATCAACATCTTCCGCTAGTATCACATGGAAATCTTGGTTTTCAATTATGCTCAGTTCTGGAAGAAAGTAGGGATAATGGTGAAGATATTCACAGATCTTATCTCTCCCACTCATAGCTTCCAAAATGTCTTCATCTGAAGGAAAAACCATGTCTAAGTAGTCATATGAATATAAATAGTTCTTTGCCAAGGTGGGAAGATAGCTTCTTCCGACTCCTCTAAGACTGTAGAAGGAGTCATGATTGAATCAACATTGGTATTAACAATATCTTGATAAGCCACTTCCACAGCATATAAGGGCACCTAAGGTTCATGATGGGAAGGAAGGAACCAAGGATCCGTTCTGTCGACAACCATCGTGATAGAATTCCCTACACTCATAGAACCTAGATAGTTTATAGGGGTTGGGATGTCAAATGTGCCCATCAAATATGCATACATTCCAACCCCCAAGATCTCATTAGCCAGTTTGTTATGATCGATCAAAGGTACAGTGGACTCATTAGTCTTCAAACATCCTTTTCAAGTGAAACTGAGTTGGTCAACTATAACCAACTTCCCTTTGTGTGGAAACACTACCACTTGAAGAATGGTCAAGGAAATCACACACATGGCGTAAGTCCAGCTTCTCCCTAAAGCAATTTATAATCCAACGGAGCATCAATCACTTCTACCTCAATAACCACTTCTTTCCTTGCCAACTTTATCTCAAAATACGATAGGATACCATGCAGAAGGAAATACCTTCCTTCAAAAGTAGTAAGTAGATTGTTTGATGGAACTAGCTCTGGGGAACCTAAAGCTTTCTAGCAAGACATTGACATTACGCACATGTAAGCACCTTCTTCAGCAACTGTACGTCCAATGGTTTTTCCACCATGGAAAACATCAATTGATAAATCCCCATGATATGACAGGTAGATTTTAACATCTAAAAGATTAAACTTTGCCAGCATGCTCGATGAATCCATGTTGCCTAAATTTGCTAAGAGGGCATCCCGTCGAGCTAGAAAACTCTGCAACACTTCCAACACTGAAATTGCACAGGGATTTTGAGCCAAATATTCAACTATGAAATACTTATAAGAACCCTAGAGTTAGGGGTATGAAATAAATTTTTAAAGACACCTTTTGGTATCTTAGGAATTGGATCAATAGGTTTCTCAATAGTGAGAGGGTTAGAAGTTTCACCAGTAGACTTACCCTTCTCTGAAGCCTCAGATTCATAATTCTTTTTTCTTGTATGGAGTAAGGTGCTAGATCGTACCATATTGATATAGTTTTGATCAAGAGTAGCACTAGAAGTGCCCCCTCCTACATTTGAAATAGAAGTTGTGTTATGTCCTTGGGGAAATGGATCCTTCTGGATAGTCGGTTGTTGATTCTTAAGCAACTTTTGAGATTGATCCATAAGATGGAATTGATGAGTCAGCTGGTCTCCCTGGCACAAATTACAAGGAAACTTAACCTTCTTCCTATATTTTTTACCCCCATCAGCATTGTTTGTTGGATTTTGCTTATTTTGATTACCCTCACCCTTCTTCCCTTTCTTATTTTTCCCATTGGGCTGTTGATTTCCCTACTGAGAAGAATGTGCAAAAAAAGTTGCATTTTGAGGTGAGGGGGTGGAAGCCTTTTCTTCCTCCACTACAGACAGTTTCACTGACAACTCATGGAGTTGCTTAGCCAGTGATTCTACAGTGGGAGAAATTACTGAACCAACCACACCATCGGCATGGGGTCCAGGATTAGGTTTCTCTACATTATTGGTAGACCTCGGTTCCTTAGGTATGATTTCATACAAGTTCCCAGATTAAGCATTTATCAAGTCTAACTATTGGGCCCTAAGGATAGGCTCTTCTTCTGTGGTCACCCCGAAGTGGATACGTCCTTAGAAATATAAGGCAGTAAATATTTTAAGAACCACTCTAATAAGAACTCAGGGGGTATAGTGGCTTTGATAAGCCTCTTCCATCTTGGCCACCCTTGGATGTGATCCGAGATATGTGTTGCTTTGTTTTGTCTAAAAGTTGACAACAAGTCTATGCTGGAATCATACTGGAAAGGAAGCTGGAAGTGATTGAGGAACACAACTGCTAAATCCAAAAACCTGTCATATGTAGCAGAGGGAAGTTCAATGTACCATTTTGCTGCAACATGAGTCAAGGTTCTTTGGAAAATCCTCAACTGAGCGGAGTCATCATTTAGTGATTTTGAAGAGCACCATAGGTTAAAAGTGGTTATATGGGCACCTGGATCTTCGCTAGCTTTTCCTTCAAACTTAGGAATTCCTGAAGGTAACTTAATAGGAATAGGTGGTCATGCCGCACTATGTTGCATGGGGTCATTCATCAACTTTGACAAGTATGGAAAGTTTAAATTTGCCAGGAAATGATGCTTTGGCCTAACTGGGTTCTGAAAATAAGGATTTTGGGACATAGAAGGACCTGCCCCTTGGTTCCCAAGTGAAAAGGTGGAGTTTCCCCCAATCACTAGTTGTTATGTAGTTGGACTACTTTGAAAAGGATTCCACCCGAAATCCATTGGATTACTTGTGTGTGGTCCACTATAAGTGGTTTGGGATGCTCCAGATGAAACTAGAGTTTGAAATATAGGAGTAGGTATCCCTCCATTGAAAAGAGAAAAGGGAGAGCTCATGAAAGGGCTCGAATTTGCTGTCTATAAATTATGACCAAAAGATGTTTTTTTTCTAGAGTGCATGCCCACATATGCAGGGGTAGGACCCACATAAGGATTGGATGGGGGAATATGCCCCCCATTCCATGGAAAACCCTAGACGAACGAGGAGGATCCACTTGGACCACTCTAAACAGGATGCAAAAAGGAAGGAGAGGGAAAAGGTGCATTGAGAATCCCAGTGACTATCCCACTAGATGGATATACTACATTTGAGGGGTCCAAGGGTTAAACCACTCAACTACTTGGCGACAGGGGTGTAATAGATGTACTTGGTATTGGAGCACCAACCGGGGGAGGTGGGACTCTACCAGCCAAAATGGCTGAAGCTGGGGTAGAAATACCCTCTCTAGAGCTAGACATGTCTTTGCTCAAAAGAACACCAATAACAGGTGAACTAAAATGGAGAACCTGGACGATCACATGCTCATTTAAGTTAGTTAGAGGTGGGTTAAAATTTATTGCAAAATCGTCAGCCTGCAAGTATTCCATATCTACTGTAGTTGTTTCTTCCTGGTTAATCCTAAGTTTCGGTTCACTTGGAACTTCACTAACTCCTACTAGTTCAAAAGAACCATCAGTATCTAGTCTCCGCCTTTGTTGAGGTGGTGGAGGATCCACTGTAACAGATGGAGGAAGGTTTTTCAACCTTCTTGACCTACGAAGAGGTTGGTCCTCCACATCTATAAATTTGACTCACACACACCTAAAGGCCAACTAAACACAGACAGACCAAACAATACTCACTAAAAATGTCGTAAAGTCACAATGACACAACAGATATAAGGTACACCTTCCAAAGGAAATCCTGGGATGATTAGGGCCTAGGTCCAACTAGTGAATACTGGAGGATGGTTACTTGGAATCCCATGAAGATGTTCTTGGGAACAAGTGCTAGAATCACCCAATCACCCTCCCAAAATGTCTACTGGGGTTACCTTCCAAGTCCATCCAAGGTGTACTGGAAATAGACTTCCAATAACACCTGTGTATGATCCATAGTGTCAAGAAACTAAAGGCTACCACAACTACACCGAGAGTCTAGCGGAACAGTCGCAAGCCTGATCCTTATGCATGGGAAGGGTAGAAAATCTTGAAACCCTATCTATACCGGCACTGCACGGGGCCCAAGAGGTGGTATTGACAAGATCCCCAAATGCATAAAAAACTTGGTATATGATCAAACAAGGAAGTGGAGGGTTATCTCCTCAACCAAGTTATCACGTGGCCTTTTGCTTAACTCCTGTGTGAGAGGAGCTTTCTAGATGGTCTATTGTAGAAGAGGATTTACCTAATGAAAGGCCACTACCTTTGAAATCAAATGCTTATGGACAGTTAAAAATCTCTAGTCCACAAGCGTAGCCTGAACTAGTTGACGTATGAGCTTAAAAAAAGAAACTTACTAGTAAAATTTTAAATAATTGTTCTTTTTAGAGGGATGTATTAGTCAAATGTAGCGAAATGATACTGCATGATGTTATAGAATCAGTAGAAAGAAAGCAAAAATGATGTATGAAAATTTTCAAAGAAAATGCAACTATAATGCCAATTTTTCTGTTCTTTTTCTTTTCAAATGAAAGTTAATGAAAATTTTAAACAAAAGAGAAACTACAAGACTTAAAATTATTTATTTATTTATTTTTTGAAAAAATGACGAAAAGCACAACTAAATGCAACCTAATGCTAAAAGTGCAAGAATGTTTTTTGTCTTTTCTTTTTTGAAAAATTCTAAAATTATGATGCAACTAAATGCAAATTGAGTAAGTTTGAACAATCTGATCATATAACAGTAAATGATGCAAACAGATCCTATAGTAACACACTTCACCCAAACATGAAGAAATGGCACTAAACCTAGACTTGAAGGAACTATCAATTCAAAAAATAATAGATCCAAAAACAGAGAGAATGGCTAACTCTGACCACTAAAAGTAGTACAGAGCATATCAATGTTATAAAGGACTGATCAATGACCCAAAAACACAAGAACTTAGACCAAAAATCCAAGTAGGAGGATCTAACACATTCACCAATGAAGAAGTTAAACAAAAACACTCAAAGACTCGACTATCCAAGCAAGTAGTGAAATGTACAGAGCTAAGACCACAGTATCATGCCAAAAACAGAACCTTCACAAGCACCTAAGAAATCATAAAAATAAGGACAAGCAACAACCTTTTGAATTCACAGACACTTACAGGAATACATGACTATCATAAAGGCAAGTCGTGGACCATACCTGACTATCGTTGAAGCAACCCACGTATACAAAGTGAAATACGTGACTGTTACCAAGGAAACCCATGTATGCTATACAATTTTTTTAAAAAGAAAAGAAACTTACAGACAAGATATGAACATGCAATACTGGAAATTAAAGGTAAACATAACACAAATCAATCAAGAAATATGACAGTGCAAAAACTGGTCAGGAAGCCTAAAGAGAGGACCCACAACAAGTTGGACTCCCTAGTGGAGTCACCAGTTCTATTGTTCAGGAAAACACACCCTTATAACCTAGGGTATCTGGGGTTACCAACTTACTAAATTAACTTGCAGACAATCAACCATTTCATAATTTGAAATAGAAATAGGAACTAATTGGGCATACTTATTTATGATGGTCAATCCTAGCTTTTTTTCTTCTCTTCAAATTGGTTCCACAGCTTCCAGGGTATGTCCACTCACTTGGAAAGAGAAATATCTTTTCTGAAATATCTTATATACTATATGAATGATTAATGAAATAACATACTTATAATGAAACAATAAGATAATTCATAAATCACAATATATAAGAGTGCAAAGACACAATATTGGAAGAAGGACTCTCTTTATTGATAAACAAGTGAGGTGAGATTACAACCCATCATATGAGACAAGTGCTCCTCTGCTAACCAAGGACACTTAGTTCTACTGCTCGAAGATATTTGAAGGAAAACCACGAGCATAAATTTTCTCTATAACTTATGATTCATTAACCTTAACCCCTACCCTCTATTTATACATGAGGAAAGAGAGAGGTTATGAAGGTTGACATGGTTGAGGAAGTTGGGATAGTTATGATTAAGGGCCCAATTGTCCTCGAATAATCATGTTTATATTTTTTAACTTTTGATTGAGGCATACATGACTATTAATTCTGGAAAGTCACGTATGATACGCGACGTGCTTTAAGGAAACCCACGAGTGCAATCCCTAATGATGTATACGCGGGGTGAAATATACATATACATACTCGCGTATGGTACGTAGGTTGCTATGATAATAGTCGCATATTCAACCTAATGTCCATATAAAAAATAAATACAGCTGGTAAGGTAATGATGTATTAAAGTTCATGCCCATCTATAGTGTTTTTGCTACTCCAATCCATTTTGTCCTTTTGTGTGTCGACACATTGGGTGTCAGTACTTGGATGAAGAAGTGCCATTTTACATGATAACACTAATCATCCCAAATGTTCATGAATGCATGTGTGAATGTGGACAAGGAATGATGGAACATAAAGGGAGGTATGACAGGTGTGGGTGAGCACATGGGTGAGTGGGAGTGGATCTAGGAGGCAATAAGTGCCTAAGGAAGGCCAAAAACCTAAACCAAGTACTAGCGCCTCTAGTAAAAACATATCCTTGAAAAATGGGGAAAGGGGAAAGCATCAAGGTAATATGTCATCAATGAGGGCACATTCCAGTATGAATGATCAATTGGGAGGGCCTCAAATGTCATAATGATCAACCTGGAGCACATCAACTGTGGGTAAATGATTAATATCCCTAAGTCTATAGCATAGAACATTGCATGGAAGCAAATGAAATGTTTCCTAAGGTGTGAGATCATGTAATAATGGCTATTATTGATCTAACACCCCCCCTTAATCCTATTTTAGTACAACTTATCCAAAAATATCATGGAGTCCTTGGAAACAAAGGCTCAAGTCACCTCATACAACATAAAAGTTTATTTGTCAATTAAAACAAGGTAAGGAGGAAAACCATATGGGAACAAAACCTCCCCTAAAAAATGGACATGGAACCAAAACTATGAAAGTGAATGGTATCCATCACCATGTATCACCCACTCTAAGATAGGATCTCAGATAGGTGAAGGTATTCTCTATGAAATACTTGGTGAAAATGTCAGTAGTTTGCTTTGTAGATGGGAAATACCGCAAGGCTATCGCCTGATCATGCACCAAGATCCGAATGTAGTGCATGTGTATCTCAATGTGTTTGGGGTCATGTCTCTCTACATTGGATCTGTGCAAATATTTATTTATCTTTTATTTTCACATAAAATGACTATGGGTGAATCAAATGCAGCTACAAGTTCCCGAAGAATACCTTGCAACTAGACACATTGTGTAGGTGCGTTCGTTGCTCCTCTGTACTTGGAATTAACCAAAGATAGGGATATGGTGTGTTGTTTACTGCTTGAAAAAAATATGGTACCTTGTTCTATCATGAGTACATAACCTAAAGTGGACTTCGTATCATTGGGATATCCAGCCCAATCAGAATCAGAAAATCCTACTAGTTCTAGTGGAGAACCAACAACATAGTGTACCCCAAAGTGTCTAGTTCCTTCCACATAGTGAAGGATCCTCTTGGATGCGTTCCAATGGATCTCATGATTCTTCTACATATATTTATCTACAATTCCTACAAAATATTCTAAATCAGGTCGAGAGTGTTTAAGATACAACAAAATCCCGACTAGCTGTCTGTACAATGAGTTGTCCACCAATGGGGACTCACCAAATTCACCTAGTTTGATACCAGAAAGTAATGGGAACTTGATTTCCTTACATTCATCCATATTAAACTTCAATAACAGGTCTAAATAATAATTTTTTTGGCTGACCTTGATCCCTTTTTCATATTGATCAATTTCCAAACCAAGAAATTGCTTCAACAATCCAAGAATGGTCATGGAAAACTCATTGTGCAATGAAGACTTGATTGCCCCAATTTATTTGGTGCAGTTACATGTAATCAAAATATAATCAACATGGAGTACAATGACCTTCAATAAATCACCAATATTATTCAAATAAACATTAGTATCATATTTGCATCTTTCAAATCCAAGTTATAGCATAAAATTGTCTATCTTGGCATACCAAGCCCTGGGGGCTTGCTTGAGGACATAGAGAGACTTATTTAACCTGCATACAAGTGAAGGATCATCTTGGAAACCTTTAGGTTTCTGAATATATATATATATTCTCCTAGATTTCACCATGAAGAAATGAACTCTTCACATTCATGTGGTGAACCTCCTAGTGCTTAGATGCAGCTATGGCTAAAACTAGCCTAATAGATTCCATATTTGCAACTGATGCAAATGTCTCTGAATAGTCCATTCCTTGTACTTGAGATTAGAATTTGTAAACCAAACTTGCCTTATATTTTATTTATGAACCATCAACAGCTACCTTTTTCCTATAAACCCATTTACATTGTATTAGTTTCCTCTTGGAGGGCAAGGGAACCAACTCCCAAGTCTCATTGTCTTGGAATGAGTTGAACTCTTATTGCATGCTTGTTTTCCATATTGCATCAAGTGATGATTCCTGATGTGATAGAGGATAATATCCAACCATCATGAAGCATTTCTCAGCAACAACCACTTCACTTGTAGAGAAAGCAGTGTGAAATTGTGATCTAGTCTTCCTAAGATCTAACGGATTTCCAGCCAAATCCCCAAATGATTCTATGGTTTTCTCATCCCATTTGGGCTGAATGAGTTAGCCATGATATTCATAATCATATTCAGAAATATCATAATCAGAAATATTACAAATAAATTCATCACTTACATAATATTGGAGTGTAGTATTTGAGCATTCCTCGGGTGCTAGTTTGAGCTCTAGCATGAGTTCTTCTTTGAATTGCACATTCCTTTCAATGAAGGTATTTTGAGATGAGGAATAAAATATATTGTATTCATTTTCATATTCATCATATACAACCATTATGGACTCCTTGATTTGAGGTTACAATTCCTTTCTCTTCTCTAGAGGAATCCTAGCCCAAGCCTTTGAGCCAAAGACCCTGAAATGAGAAACATTTGGCTTGTGACCAAACCAAGCGTCATATGGTGTTTTTCCATCCAATGATTTGTGAGGAGCTATGTTTTGAACATATGCATCACATTTTATGGATTCATCCCATATATTAGGATTCAAATCCCTTTCTTCAATCATACAAGTTTCCATCTCCTTAACTACCCTGTTTTTGCACTCTGCCACACCATTTTGTTGTGGTGTGTAGGGGACTGAATGCAACATTTGGATTCCAAATTCATCAAAGAGCTTCTGAAAAATATTGTTCACATAATCTTTTTAATTATCATTCCTAAGGACTTTGATCTTATTCCCACGTGCATTCTCAACCAGGGATTTCCAAACCTTGAGAGTCTCAAAGAATTTAGATTTGAGGTTGAGAAAGTAAACCCAACAAAACATTGAGAAATAATCTATGGAGGTCAACACATACCTTGATCCTCCATAAGTGGGTGTGGGAAGAGGCCCAGTAAGACCTGAATGCACCAATTCAAGAATTTGAGTAGTTCTCCTTGCTTTCCCTTTCTCATAGATACGCTCTGGATGCTTTCACACCACACATCCAATGCATGGACCATTGGAGATATTTATAGAAGGAATCCCTTCCTATTGATGTATTGTAACTTGGGAATGTATTCACTTGTATATTTTATGCATTGTACCTCGATGTTCCTATCGGAAGTATTTGTAATGTAACTAAGTCATGTCATGCCTCGATGTTCCTATCGAGAGAATCAATAATGTAAACAAGTCATGTAAAGTCATAGAGGGTAACCCTTTTTATTGTTCAAGGGTTAAAGTACCCACAGTTTCGGGGCGCTAGGTTTATTAGAATCTCCTAGAGAAGTCAACGTTGGTAAGTTATTGTCACGTCAGGAATTAGTATAAATAGAGATTGAGCCTCTCTATTTATCACACAGTCACTCACACTCAATTGTAGCGCATGAGTGAGAGAGAATAGTTGTTGGAGATCATCTTAATGTCTTTGGGTTTTACTGTTTCCATTGGTGCTTATTCTATTTCTGAGGAAGTTACGGGGTTTTCTCCTTTATGGTTTCCCCAAGGAAAATCTTTGTGTCCATTGTCTCTTATGATTTATTGTTGTGCATGTTATTCTCCCAGATAATATCTTAAGATAATATTGCTTAAATGATAAAAATATAACATGGTATCAGATCTAACCTGAGAAGAAGAAACTGTGAAACTACGAAAGCTATGGCTTCTTACTTTTGGGTCTCTCTCCACAATCCATTAGCAAAAGGAGGCTAGGATAAACCTCCATTGAAGGGCACATCTTTTTGTCGAAGCAAAATCTGATTCTGAGCATTTTCAGTTTTTGACCTACCACTACATCGGGAAATTGGGGCTTTTCACTGAAGAGGAATTTTTGAGTGAGCCTAGGATAGGATTTCTCTCCTCCTCAAAATTGAAGTTAGAGACAATAATCAAGGTTTTTGGTTGGGTAGAACTCTGGGAAAGTGAAACCCTAATCTACCCTAGAACCAGAAAACTAGCACTGCAGAAGATTAGCTCCATATCCAGTTTTCAGCTTCTCTAACTGGTAAGATCTAAATCCTTTGTATTTCCATTTTAGGTTCTCAGTTAAGATGTCTCATCACACCAAGATTGATGAAAATCTTGAGGGAGCTGATAACTTCCAAGCCTGTAAGTATAGGATCTCCTTGGTCTTGGAAGAAAATGAGTTGGATTCTTACATCAGTGAAGAGGTTCTAGTTCCAGAGGAAGATGAGGCTAAGGCCTTACACAAAAGGAAATTGGTCATGGCTAAGAGGATTATTGCTGATTCAAACAAGGATCACCTCATACCACAGGTGTCCTCCCTAAAGACACCTAAAGAGATGTTTGATGCCGTAAGCAAGCTATTTGAAGGGAAGAACATTAATCAAAAGATGACTTTGAGGAACCAATTGAAGAATGTAAAGATCCAGAATGAAGAGACCATACAATCATACTTCACAAGGGTCTCTCAAATCAAGGAACAACTTGAAGCAGTGGATGAAGAAGTAGAGAATGCAGAAATTGTGATGACCACCTTGACTGGTCTCCCTAGGTCATGGGATTCTTTCATCTAAGGAATCTGTGCCAAGAAAAATTTAATTAAGTTTAGTAGGCTATGGGAATAATCCTCACAAGAAGAAGCTCGAATAGTAGCTCAAGAAGAAAAGATGGGAAATGAAGGTCAAGCTCTCATAGTACACTCTAAGAAAAGTAGAAGGGACAATCATCATCACCAAGGTAAGCATTCTCATCACAAAGATAACTCTGTAAGATCAAGCAAGGATCTATCCAAAATCAGATGCTATAGATGTGATGAAAGAGGACACTTTGCTAGAAATTGTCCTATGAATAATAATGTCTCTAAAAGGATGAAGAAACACAAAACATCATGCTCACACTATAGAGGATGATGATCCTCCTAGAAAGAGAGTCAAACAAGAAAGTGAAGACTCTTCAAGTGATGAAGAATATGTTCTGATCTCTGCTCTCACAAGAACTGTCACACATGGAAGAAAAGATTGGCTTATTGACAGTGAAGCTTCCAAGCACATGACGGGATTTAAGGAATATTTTTTGAAACTATCCAAACATAATTCACCCCACAAGGTAAAACTTGGGGATGACTACCAATATCCCATAAAAGGTAGTGGTGAATCCTCCTACAAGTTAGACTCTAGGAAGTCTATGAATATGAAGGATGTCTTGTTTGTACTAGGACTAAAGAAGAATCTTCTCTCCATATCGGCATTAGATGCAAAAGGCATGAGGGTTGCATTTATAGATGTCCAATTCCTCATGTGGCCAAAAGGAAATACTAGTGACGATGCAGTAGTAATTGGAGAGAAACAGGGAGGACTATACAAATTGAAGGGCCATCTAGAACAAGCCTTGGTCCATGACTCGCTAGAGCCAAATAAACTTTGGCATAGAAGTATTGCACATGTGCACTAAAGAGCACTACCACTTGCAAGCAAAGCTGCTAAAGGACTTCCAGAAATGCAGGCAAAACATGAAGGAGTTTTCAAAGGATGTGCGAAAGGAAAGAACACAAAGAAGACATTTCCAAGTAGTGATAGCAAGGCAAAAGGAATATTGGAAATCATTCACTCTGATGTATGCGGTCCGATGTCATCCAGCTCATTAAGTGGGTATGTATACTATGTTTCTTTCATTGATGATTTTTCTAGGAAGACATGGATATACTTCATGAAAAA
>LPNX011018288.1:117305-141893 GCA_001517045.1 Pseudotsuga menziesii
GCAGAGAAATCGGGTATGTATTCCCGTGCATTTTGCTGTTGGGTGTAAGTTCTTCCTCACGCACAGGGTGTTTGGGTCATTTTCCCATGTTGTGAGAACCGTTCTCACTGTCATGTTTTGGGGGCTGTTGATTTCACCCACGTTTTGTGGGCTGGGGAGCTCAAATTCGTTTTGGGTCACCGTTGATTCCCAATGTGTTGGCTGGGTCTCCCTGTTCTGGGACTGTGCATAGTTGCCATTGTTTTTACTTTGAAATTGGGCTGTTGTTGTTGTTTCCCTGGTCTGGGATGTTGTGGTTGAGTTGTTTTGGCCACGTTGGGGCCAAAACCAACTCTGGGCTGTCCATTGGTCTTGAGCGGTGCTCATCCATTGTTTGGGGTTGTCCCCTGTTGTTTATGACTGCTTCACAGAGCTGTGAAGGGATTGTTTGGCTGCTGGTATGCAGTGGTATAACCTTGGACTGTGCTGGCTTGGCTTGTCTGTGGAAAGCCTGTGAAACCCAGCAGTGTTGGTTTGGCTATTATGTGTCCCCTTGGCTATGTCTAAGCCTGCAATTGTCCCCTTAGTCCTTGAGGAATCATGCCCAGCTCGGGGGTGGCAGCGCTGCTGAGAGATTGATGAGCACGCTGGCCTATGGTTGGGTGGAACTATGCAGCGACGTAGCTGGTTGCGGATGAATTCTTCATTAACAGATAAGTGCTGCTAGTATATCTCTGCAATTATATCAATTGCATATGGAATTATGATGAACATGTAAATGCTGGAATGTATTGGTGTTGCTTCCGCTGTGTAATTGAAGGATTCAAGCATTTGTGTATGCTTAGGCATCTTAATATGCATTCTGTAGGCTTTTAATTTCAGCAATTGAATTCTGTTTATGTTCATGGGGCATTTTTCCCGGTTGTTTTTGATGTGCTCGTCGCGTCCTCTTCGCCGGTTGAGGGACGGGGACGTGACACGATTGGCTGACCAGGCCAGAGTAACACCCATTCGTCGGGTTCCGTGCCTTGTCATGGAAGTTGAGGGGATGAATACTTATGATGATTTTGATGTTATTGACTTTGTTGATGGTGGAGGATCCTATCCCATGTTGTTGGGGATTGGATGGGCCAATGACAGCTTGGCGGTGATTAATTTTAAGAAGAGAGCAATGACCTTTGAAAATTGCGACATTAGTGTCATAGATTCGAAGGATATAATTGAAGGGCGAAGATATTTTGAACCGATTAAGGAAGAAGCTATAAGAGGATGGGATCATGCATATAACATATTAGAAGATTACATTCATTTGACTGTCGACAGGGAACTTGGTTGGTGCAACTCCATCTCTATATCTTCTGACTCTAATGATGCTTTAGAGAACTACCAGAATCAGATGCATGAGGTATCGCTAAAGAAGTGTGGCATGATTACCCAGTCATTATGCTGAGTCGTAGCCGAGACTGTTGAATTACCAATATATGAAGGACTATCGTATTTTTCTGAGTTCTTATTGGAACTTTAGGATAAGGTGTCAGAACCGCAATGATTGTTGGCATTGGATGAAGCATTGAGGGCTACGCCAGCACGGTGGTGGGAGACACATAAAAAGTCGATCAGATTGGTTGCAATGTCAAAGATTGATGATATATTACTTTGGAAACACCAAAGAGTACCATGTCAGATATATGATGGGTGGAATGATCCTGGTGATCCTCTGATTGAGTGACAGACCTTGTGGGCATCGCGACCAAAGGATGAGTGGGTCCATGATTTTGTCCACACGTTGGATGAGATTCCATTATCATGGTATGTATGAGCTGAGCTGTGCAGAGAAATTAATACTTAGGAATATTTGACGGTTTGCTTCACTCATACCGTTCGTTTCGTGGATACCAATCCAACTATTCATAATGCACTGCGGCACATCCATGACATTGTTCTGAGGGTAGTTCCAATTGCATATCCAGTCGATCCGCATGATAAATTCCCAATGCAGTCAATGATGGAATGCTACAATGTGACAGGAGGACCTGAGGATGGTGATGATCCATGGAACATAAATATTCCAAAAATAGAAGGGAGTCGGGATGCTGCAGCACCTGACGTACCAATGGATCCGATGAATCAGGGATTAAAAATTAGGAAGGTCAACATTGGGACAGAAGAGAAACCGAAGTTTGTGAATGTTGGGGACTATTGGGATGAAGAAACCATGGAAAAGATTAACTATCTGTTGCATGAATTCCAATATTTGTTTCCTACAAAGTTTTTTGAGATGAAAGGAGTATTTGGAGATCTGGGAGAGATGAAGATCATGTTGAAGCCTGATGCAAAACTAGTAAAGTAGTGTTCGTATGACTTGAATCCCTGATACAAGGAGAGGGTCAAAGCTGAGCTCGATAGAATGTTGGAAGTTGGAATAATAGAGTCGGTTGAAGAGTCATAATGGATCATCCCCATGGTCATGCAAGACAAGAAGACAGGTGAGGTTCAGATTTGTGTCGACCTTAGAAAATTGAATGATGTGTGTTTTCATGATCCATTTCAGACACCATTCAATGATGAGGTGTTAGAAGGAGTGCACGGTTAAGAAATTTACTCATTCATGGATGGATTTTCTGGCTATCACCAAATTAAGATTGAAAAAGAAGATCGTCACAAGACAACCTTTGTTACTGAATGGGGATGCTTTCAATACACCGCGATGGCATTTGGACTGAAGAATACAATTGCGATATTCTCCCGTATTGTTGTCACTACATTCAAGGACTTTATTCAAAAGTTTCTGGAGGTTTATATGGATGAATGGACGGTTTATGAATTGATCAGGGACCATTTGGCAGGTCTCTGACTGATGCTGGAGCACTGTCGAGAGCATTAGATCATGTTGAACTCGAAGAAGTGTAATTTATATGCACCTTTTGGGATGTTGTTGGGACACATTGTTTGCAAGCAAGGACTGTTGGTTGATGCCACAAATATTGTGCTGATTTTGAGCTTTCCACCGCCTACAAATTTGAAACAACTTAGAGCGACACTGGGGCACACAGGATCCTGCCACAAGTTCATCTGCGGTTATGATGTGATCACAAATCCTATGGAGAGGTTGTTAAAGAAGGATGTGATATTTGTATGGATTCAAGAGTGTCAGAAAAATTTCAAGACGTTAAAGGAAAAGATGGCTTTCGCACCAATATTAGTTTTTCTGGATTGGAATAAGGAGTTCCATGTCCATGTGGATGCATCATCAATTTCATTGGGAGTGGTGCTGGCACAACCAAGGGAAGGAGATCTTGATCACTCGATCCTTTTCGCTAGTTGAAAGCTGTCATCAGCAGAGAAAAATTCGAATACAATAGAGAGGGAAGGTCTGGTGATGGTATATGCACTATAGAAGCTTCAGCATTACCTATTGGGAGGTCATTTCAAGATGTTCACAAAACACTATGCTTTGAAATATCTGGTCAATAAGCCCGTGTTGGGGGGGGGGAGATAGACTGCTGACTACTTCTCTTTCAGGAGTTTGATTTTGAGATAATAATGAAGCATGGTCACTTGAATGCTGGCCCAGATCATTTATCGCGAATTGAGACAGGTGAGGAACCAACCAACATTGAAGACAGGTTGCTAGATGCACAACTACTTAGAGTTGAAATGGTTGATGACTATTACAAACAAATAATTCAGTTTTTGGCGACGGGAACAACACCCGTGGATCTTAGTACAAGTCAGAAGAAGTAGTTGGTTGTTAAGGCCACAGATTTCCAGTTGATTGCTGGACAAATCTATAAGCTTGGATTGGATGAGATCTTAAGGAAATGGTCCTGCCACATGAACAAGGGCAGATGTTGGTAGAAGCACAAGCGCGATGTGACCCAATAGCACGAATTCCACATGACTGGGGACGATAATTCGAGATATTGGGACTGATCAACATGCTGCATTTTGGGCGGTTGAATGAGGAAAATGCATGCATGAGGCAGCTCTTGGCGTGCTTCCATGGAGGGATTTTGTGGCTAGACTAGCTGATCACAGTCACTGTGGTGCTTATTTTAGAGATCACGGGGCTTCCCAAGGAGGGGAACAACCCATCACAGTAGTTCAAAGGGAAAGACAATGAAAGGAGGTTGGTTGCACAACTGAAGAAAAGATACAACCGATAGCGCGACGGACAAGCATATTGCGTTGACAGTTCGCATTGCGGCCAGGATTCTGGCTAGCAAGGTTTTCAGAATGAACAGACCGAACTAATGTCATTTAGGGGTCATTTCCTACAAGGAGAAGTGTGCACAAGGGGTGCAGATGAACTGGTCGTTATTGTTGATGAACCAATTGACGAATTATGCACTCATAGTCCAGGCGAGGAAACAAGCATTCGCATATAGTTGGTTCCTTATGTTGATTGCGCTAGTGGCTTGGATGCACGGGGACTTCACTTAGTGAACATCTCACATAGCACGTGCTATCATGGGATATTAAAGAATACCCTTAATTTCTAGATATATTGACCCAAAATATTTTTGTTGAAAGCCCCTCCCAATACTTAAAACCTCCTCCCCACCACTTTTTATACCTCAATCCTTATAAACCACCCTACCCACCCCCACCTTAAACCCCTCATCCCCCCTAATACTTGCAATATATTGGTTCAATTTTTAATAATTTTAAAACCCGCAATATGAACTAACGTGATAGGATATTGGTCAACAAGTGAAGCCCCTGTGCTTGGATGGATCTGGATGATTATCAGGGGATGGACGTAGATGTAGTGTAGGTTTGTAAGGGAGAATGATACCAGAATATCTGGTACATGAAGGAAACAGAGTGACTCAAGGACTGTGCAATTCAGTCCTGGATATATTGGGAGGCGCTGTAGGCTGTAGTAGTAAAGGTTCCATGAATGAAATTAGAAGCTGTGGTGAAATAACAACAAGTCCTTTGGTTAGTTATTAGTATGCATACCATCCATGTACGAGAGTGGGGAGACCAGGATAAAAAATGGTTTTCCACAACATATAAGGTTTTAGAAGAAAATATGGAGACCATTATGGATGATTGGCCCTAGGAATGGCACGGACCTGTCACCATTGAGGAAGTGTTGATGGGTCCACCAGATGATGCACCGGTGGATCCTCTGCTCGACCCAGTGAGTGATCATGACTTCAATGAAGGATCAACGCAGACCCCCATGGATTCAGATGCAAAGCGAAAGTTTGAGGAATCACGTATGAAGAAGAGGCAGGATCATGGTACGACTAGAAACAACGTACCAATAACCGAAGAGAAAATAAGCCGTATCATTGTGATCGTTACAACACCGACTGATGCAGCAGGAGAACAGATGAAGAAGTAAGTGACATATGGATTTGGTGAGGTAAAAAATCACCTTGACTCTTTAATTGATGAAATTTTTAATAAGGTACCAGAGGAAACCAGTTTGCAACAGATTGGATCAATCAATAGTGGGACGTGGATTAAAAATGTGCAAATTCCGCTGCATGTGATCGATACCAATAATGACTATATCAACACCTCACTGCGATAGTTACATGATCTTTCCATAGAAATCAATGTGCTATCAACACAGAAATTGGCACACATCCAAAGGATCATCAATCAGGAGTTGACGGACAGGGAGCAAGTAATCAATGATCGCTTCTTAAGTTTGCAGGAGAAAGAGGCGGAAGCACGTTAATAGATTGAGGTGTTGCATAAGGAACAAGAGCGATTGATTGAGGATAATTCCAAGGAAATTGAGGATATAAACAAGGAGTAGGATTGTTTGACAGTGGAGAAGCTGCAACTATGGGACAATAGAATCCGCTTAGAGAAAACAGTTTCTGATGCTTGTCAATAGATACCTGAGAGCACGACGGAACTGGACGTGGATGCAAAAGAAAAGTGGATTGGGGTCGTCATTGCACAATTACAGTGCGACAATGCGGACTTGTAGGACATGGTACACATAGACAAATGTTAGAGAAAGTTGTGGAGAGGAAAAGCGCCATTGAGGAGTTAGAAATGTAGCTAGAGGAAATGGAGCAAGAAGCAAATCAAGTAACTGATGTGACTACATAATTTTGGAGTAGTATAGTTCAAAACGTGCAGCTGGAGAAACTAACCACACAGTTGCAGGAGGTCAAGGGGCAGTTGGCTACGTTGAAAACGACACTTAAAGTGATGCCCCTAGTCGTACAGATCACAAAGGCTGAAAAAATGAAGAACTTGTAGCAGTGGGTTGCAAAGGCCAGGGATCATCAAAAGAGGCGCATAACACATTTATTCCAAGAGATTGGTGCACAACTCCCGGTAAAGGAAGTTTTGGTGCTACAAGTAGTTTAGGAGGGCATAAAGGATGTTACATAAAATATCACCCAACATACATTAGAGCATGAGTTGACAGAAATCTAGGAGACTATTGAGAAAATCAAGGAACAAGTCAAGGAAATTACCCAACAGTACGAGGACTTGAAGGTGAAGATTAGCGGATACACCATTTCCAGCTGTAGTGGCTTGAGGGCGAGGCACAAGATTGTGTTTGGGGATTTTTGGAAGGTAGTTTTTGGGTAAGTTAGTTGTGCAACATTGCAGATGCTCCGTAAGGCCAAAGCTTCCACACAAGGTGGAAAACAGAGCGCAAGTCGAATTTACAATATTTTATGTATTTTGGTCATATTTTGTAGATTTGGACTGCATTATGTGGATTATGGTCATTATTTTGTAGATTCTGTTAAGAAATATTTAGGAAGTTAATTAATTGGACCACCAATGTAAAGGCACAATCCTATAAATAGATGTAGAATTGCAAGTTTTAAGTCTACTTCTTGCACATTTTCTTAGTCTTCTTTGCTGGGAACTTTTTGGATATGTGTATGTGAGTTGAAGAACTATTTTGGAGACTCTATGTTTTGCTACGAAGGTTAATATGACATGACAGAGATTGAGAAAAACCATTGTGTCTTTTTCTATCTTCCCATTTTCCTATTTTCTGCGATCCAAATGTGAATGTGGTGTTTATCTGTGAATGATGTGATGTTTCTATGTTATGAATGATGATGCATTGAGCTGTTTATGTTTTGACATATTTGTTGCGATCTAAGTATGTTAATCTGATCTAATGAATGATGATATTATTATTTCAATGCACAATCGGAATAGTTGGATCTGTTGAATAATGGTGCATTGAGTTGCTAAGTAGATGCACGGTCCTTCTTCATACTGCGGAAACTTGGTTCTGACAGCTCCCCCTCGAACACATTGGGTGAGACTTCATCTGCTCTACATGTGTTTCTAGATAGGGTAAAACCTGTCTGAGCCGGTGGTCAAGGATATCGTGGTGGTTTGGATGTCAACAGAGAGCGAACCCCTGCCGACTGGTTTTGTTTCAACAAGTTCAACAAGTCAGTGCTTGCAGAAATAGAACTATTTACAAGTCGATAACTGTAATCAGTAGGTTGATACTTGCACATCAGGTTGGAACCTAAGTGAGTGGGTTCTCACAATTGAATATTGTTGTAATACACACACACACACACATGATTACTTTACATATTTTGTGTCCAACTGTGTCTAGTGTTATTTTTGTAGAAACATTTTTATGGTGCAATCTTGTTAAATTGTTAAAATTGTAATAATATGCACAGTACACTGATTCACTCCCCATCTTAGTATATAATAATTCCAAGAATTTTTATTAGAGTGGGTGACTTTAGTAGTAGTATGACCAATGGAATATTGGTCCTTTTTCCGAAATGGACAAACAGGAAAGACTGCCCACAAACAAGGAACCAATATTTGATGGAACTAATTACACCTTCTACAGAATATAAATGGAAGTATATCTACAATAACTTGGAGTAGATATCCAACAGTCTATAGTAAATGGCTATACAAATCCTGAAACAACTCTAGTTGAACTTGCAGATAGAAGAATATATGAGTTCAATGCAAAATCCAAAATTGCAATACTTTGTTGGTTGATAGATATTGAGCTTACTAAGGTCATGCAATGTACCTCATCTAAGGATATCTGGGACAACTAAAGAAATCTATGAGGTAGATGAAAAAATTAAAAAGGCCAAGTTGTATACCTACTCAGTGTAGTTTGAAACATTAAAAATGAAAGGAGAGAAAGATATTGCAACTTACTTTCTCCAAGTTTACGAGATCATGATTTCCATCAAATTATTGGGAGAAACAATCGAAGAAACATATGATTGTGCATAAAATAATGAGAACCTTTTTACCTCGATTCAACTCAAAAGTATCAGTTCTAGAGGAAATATCCAATCTAGACAATTTGTCAAAAGATGAATTACATGGGATTCTCACGGCATATGAGATGAGAATAGAAAAAGTAAACATCAATAGAAAATAAGTTTCTTTTAAATCCACAAGAAAGTCAAAATGTAGCAAGAAGGAAAAAACGGATCCATTTGACATATCATATGAATAATAATAAAATTTCGTGAGGAAGATGAAAAGGGGACGATGCAAGTATACATGTAAGTTGCGCTTTAAATGTTTAAAATGTGGAATAATAGGTCACTTCTCCTCCAGATGTACTGATAGTGACAATGATGAAGAGCTAGACCATCAAGAACAAAGAAATGTGTATTAGTACAGCAACGAAAAAAGCAAGAAGAAATTTCCCAAGCAAAAGAAGAATCTGTATTCAAAAGAAGACAACTGCACATTGGAAGAAAAGGACAACCATGATGATTCAAAGGAAATGTTGTTTATGGCATTAATTCAAGATGAAAAATCAAAAGACAGAAATAACTGTGCATATGTTAAAGGATCAATAGTTAAAGAGACACTAGAAACCACATCAAAACCATCAAGAAAATGTTCTTACAATGGAATTTACATGTCATATCCACACTCCAAAGAAAAGGAAATATAAAAAAGAACTCCAAAATACGAGACACATGCAAAAAAATAAGATTTCCTATGATGGAATTTTTCAAGTAGCACTGAAGAGAACTCCAAATATGAAGATGAAGAGAATGTACAAAATGATTGGGAAGGTGCACTACTCAATGCATTAGATTAATTAAAGAAGTCAAGAAAAAAAAGGCACTAAAAACAGGCACTAAAGGAACAATTGGCAAATGCATAAGAACAAGTCAAGGAGTCCAAGACCATACAAAAAGTATTAGAGAGATAGATGAGTGACAAAGAAGAAGAGTTCGAAGGCCAATTGATTTGCACACAGACCAAGATCAAAAGATTAGAAGAAGATAATCTTGCGCTAAAAATGTCTCAGGAATAAATAGAGGAGAATAATTACTTGTTGACGAAACAAATTGCATAAAAGGAAGAGGAGATTTCACATCTGAAAAGTGAAATGGAATGTGAAAATCAAAGAAGAATGGAAATGTGTCTTGATGCAAAATCCCAAGAAAGAGTCAACAACATTTCAACAATTTTGGATGAAATATTGAGAAACCAGAGGTCTCCAAACAACAAGACAGCTATTGGAATTAAAATAGTCAAGTATGATCCCAAGGTTTACAATCTCATTCCGTTGAGATTCTCTTGTTTTAGAATTCACAGCAACGATTGCATAAACTTGTTGAAGTGAAGCACCCATCGTAACAAGAAGAAATCTAAATCATAACACTAATTATTCTCATGACTAAGTTGTCTTTAAATATATCAAAAAATTTGCAAGCTTGCACGTTCCAAAGCTAGTGAGGTAATGTGAAATTTAAGAATCATTAATGGCGAATAATAAATAAAATGTTTGTGAGTACATGGCATTTCATAGTTCAAGTAAAAAGATTACATTGAATGTGTCAAATACATATGGGATGACAAATTGATGTTTGTGCAACCACAAAATTACTTAATGATGCCTATAAAATAAGGTTTCCTCATGTGTGAAGTCGCGTTACAAGATCACACAAATAAATACATGAACAAGTCAATGATGTGAAGTAACACATGTGAACAACATATTTTGGTGCAATCATATGTAGAAGGGAAGATTTGCAAAAGTGTAGAACAAATAAGCACAACATTAGGGGGAGTCGATTACTAAACACACATCCCTTTGTCATTGATGTCAAAGGTGGAGAATAAATTATTTGAAAAAGGATAAGAAAAGAAAATCAAATAAATTGAAGACCAGTGAATGAAAAATTGAAACAAAATACTGTATCTACGCAAAAGAACAAAGAAAAAGGCATGAACATAGGGGGATCATTTTTGCACACAGAATAAGAGATCATTTTCAGGGGGAGCTCATTATAAGTTGGTGTTGACATCAATTCCAAAGGGGATATTGTTGAACCTTTTTGTTGTAATTGATGTTCAAGGATGCACCAACAAGCTTGATGATGGTTTAGTGTCAAAAGATAAATATGTCAAAGGATGCACCATAAATATTGATGAAGGTTTAGTGTCAAAACATAAACATGTAAAAGGATGCACCAACAATCTTGATGAAGTTTTAATGTCAAAAGATAAAGATGTCAAAGGGTGCACCAACAATCTTGATGTATGTTTGATATCAAAAGGTAAACCACCACGTTAATGAAGAAAGAAAATGAGTTTGATATCAAACATATGAGATAGATAACTTGAAGTAAGAATAAATCCATTAGGCAGAGGCTCTCTATGAACAAAAGCCAGTTTGAAGAAATACATAGAGAAGAAATGTGAAAGATCAAGAAGTGAAAATCTCATTCTGGTATGGGGACATATGTGCGCAAATACAACCAAGATGATGGGTGTTAGTGTGAAAAAACCCACAAAGTTAAATCATCAAAGGGTGCATGATGATGCAGTATAAAACATGATGGATAGCTTGAACAAAAAGTAAGCAAGTTGGGGCAGCATCAAGTAAAAGGAATTTCGACTTGCGAACACATCTCTTGACCTAGAAAAAATATAAATAAGTAATAGATGTAAGCATTGAAGTAATATTGAAGAGTGAAAACTTGAAGATAATATGTTTTGGAAAGCTTCAAATTCTTGGGTTATCAATGGCTCGTTGATCATATAAGAAGTATATACAACATAGTCGAGTTGTGCAGATACAAAGAAGATGAATTGAATATAGTGTGCAAAGTAGAAGGATACCTGGAATTAGGATGTGTGAAAGTTTTAATATGTAAAAGACGTAGATCGCACAACTATTGAAGTGACATAATGTCGCAGAATCATGGAATCACATAAGTCGTAATGAAAACATTGACATAGATTGTAAACTGCTGAGATGTATATAACCGAAAGAAAAAAATGTAGATCAAAAAAGCTGCACTAGTTGTATATTAGAAAGACACAAATCAAATACAAGGTAATTGTTGATTTCAGTTTTCATTTGATACGCAAATGATTTCATGTTTGGGAGGAGGAAAGGGGAAAGGAAACGGATTTGAATCTTCCTTCCAGTTGGTGTTGGTAAAACAATCAGGGAGTCAAAGCTTCCTTCCAGTTGGAGATGGGAAAACAATCAGGGAGTTGTAAATTCCTTCCAATTGGAGCTAGTAAATCAAACCAGGGAGTCGTAGCTTCCTTCCAATTAGAGTTGGTATAACATTCAAGGGGTTGCATAATCCTTTCATTCGGTGCTGATAAATATAACAAGCAGCCGGTGCATCCATTTAGTTGTAGCTAAAGAAACTAATATCTCAGTCTTCGACATTTTGGTTCCTAAATACTGCAAGTTGGATCTTGTGAAAAACGGACAGATATCTGCTTAGGTTGGTACCTGAAGTTCAGCAAGTCGGTTCTTGCGTAGATAGGAGTATTTATAGGTTTGTGCATGTAATCAACATGTTGATAATTACACATCAAGTTGGATTCTTAGTGAGTGGGTTCTCATAATTGCGTCTAGCATTATTTCTGCAGAAATGTTTTAGTGTTATTTCATGTGACCACAAGATTTGTCTTCTCTTCAACCAGGGACTATTATAAGCATCCATATTTTTCTTAAAGTGTAGAAACCTTGGTGAATATTACTAATTCTTAATTTTCCAATCATAAAATGTTAAGTAATAGTTTTAAAAAAAATCAAATGTGTAAGGATTTTATGTAATTTCTAGACAATTTTGGCAACTTTTAGAGTTAAAAATTGTTATTCCATGGAATTTGGGCGAACCAACTTAGAAAAAAATGGAAATTGGTGAATATTTTTTAGAGAAAAGGTAAAAAAGTTATCCCATGAGATAAATTTCACCCCTAAAATTTTCCCTGTATTCAATATGGATCCAAACATATCTATGAAAATTGAACTTATGTTGAGAGAGACTAATTGAAAATTATCAGTATAATTAACTTTAATTTGCTAATCAAGGGATTCAATATATTATAGTTTCTTATGAAGTTGGAGAATATAAGTCATTCTAACTCAATTACTCTTTCCCAAACTATGAGGATGTTGTGCATCATTTCATTCAAATTCAAAAATTATGGTTTAGGTTCAAACAACGGTTTTAAAATGTTCAAATATTCCAACTCGTTAGGTTATGGAAATGAAATCATGACTGAAAAGGAGAGCTAGCCGTCAATTCTCTCTATATGGATTATTCTATAAGACTTAACAATGTAGAGGTTGTAGTCACTAAATTGGATATCTTTAACTTGAAACCCTTCAATAGTCATTAAGTTCCTCTTTCTTGTGAATTCTAGAATACTATTTTCTAATGTTGAGCACTCTCAGTTCAATTCCCAACTGATGGCATGGGATTAATAATTGGGAGCCTAGGTAGAAAATAAAGAATCTTAATTGTATCAATCATTAGATGGAAAGAAGAAAGTGGATAATGCTAACAAGAATTTCAATTCCCAAGAAATACAAATTATGAAGTAGTGTTTTTCAAAATCAATAGTTTTATGTACAATTTTACTATATTTAAAACCTTACATAACATTGTTTAATATATTTATTAAGTTTTTCATATTGACAAGCTTATGATCATACTGTAGATTCCTAAAAGAAATAGAAAGGAGGTAAGCTTGATTACACACATATAACATGCGTGTCCTAGTATTGCCACTAATCGAAGCTTTAGAGTCACTAAACTCATCCTCACACCCACTACATTTGACTCTCCTCACCTTGGATTGTTTCTAAAAGACATGGAGAATGGGGAATCTTATTTATCTATCATGCATGGACTCATCTATGTGGTAATTTAATGGGACCATCCAGGTATACGTATATGGTCCCAATTGACTAAGTGAGCTAATTGATGACAAATGTTGAAGGTACTCCAAAATTTAAAAAAAAATCAATATAATGATTGCAAATGCAGTTCATCCAGGATTAATTATGACTAATTTAATGCATTATTCTATGAATTTGATGATTAAATTCCATAATATGTTTGTATTCAAGTAAATTTTAAAATAAAAATGGGTGGATTCCCATTGTGGAGGTGTAATATGTTGTTTCATTGCTTGTTTTCCTTAATACAATATTTTTGAATTTTTTCTCTCATTTCTTAGGGATAAATGTTCCTCCAATAATGTTTTTTTTCTAATTTTGAATGCATTGAGACTCTTGAAATAAGAGAGGGCCAAAATCTAGAATACTATGATTTATCTTCTAATTTTGAATGCATTGAGACTCTTCAAATAAGAGAAGGACAAAATCTATAATACTATGATTTGTAATTTTTTTGACAAGCAACTTGCACCAAAAAGATAAAAGTGAAATTCTATGATTTGTAATTTTTTTGACAAGCAACTTGCACCAACAAGATAAAGGTAAAATTCTTTAGGGGTTTCAACCTTGGTTTTAAATATCACAAAGAGGCTAAAAGAAATATTGTCTGCACTCAAGTAAACATATCCTTTGAAACTTAAATCTTAAATAGAATTTCCCATGTCATAGGTCATGTATAGGTCATGTATATCATAATAATATGAACTATCTTGCTATACTTATAAAAATTGTACATTTTATATCTACTATATGTCGTTAAATAATTGTTTAAATCCATCCACATTCAATGAACATTGATATGTTTTCTTTAAATGATCATTGATATGCTCCTATGATTTTTGCATTACTCATTACTCATATGTTGTACCGCATGTTGCACAACTTACATATTTTTGTGTGTTAAAAGTCATACTTTAATTTAATACGCATACCATCCATAGTTCATACAAAGTCTAATGTGATAATATTAATTTAATAAAAGAAGAATATTGAAGTGACCTGCCTATTTTTTCTTTTTGATGTTACTTGTCAACTATGCAAACATGTATAAATATTTAGGATGTGGACTTAACATGATTTCAATAAACATTATAAATAGTTAATCATGTTAAATATATAGAGATTTAAATATTTTATTTTTTATATTTATATTTAATTTCTTAATTTAATTATTGTAAGCATATGTCATATATCATATTCCTATGATTTTTTGCATTACTCATTACTCATATGCCGTACCGCATGTTGCACAACTTGCATATTTTTGTGTGTTAAAAGTCATACTTTAATTTAATACGCATACCATCCATAGTTCATACAAAGTCTAATGTGATAATATTAATTTAATAAAAGAAGAATATTGAAGTGACCTGCCTATTTTTTCTTTTTGATGTTACTTGTCAATTATGCAAATATGTATAAATATTTAGGATGTGGACTTAACATGATTTCGACAAACATTATAAATAGTTAATCATGTTAAATATATAGAGATTTAAATATTTTATTTTTTATATTTATAATTAATTTCTTAATTTAATTATTGTAAGCATATGTCATATATTATGATATTTTCTTTGTTTTTGTTATTTATATTAATTTAATAAAAGAAAAACATTGAAGTGACTTGCCTATTTTTTTCTTTTTGATGTTACTTGTCAATTATGTAAATATGTATAAATATTTAGGATGTGGACTTAACATGATTTCGATAAACATTATAAATAGTTAATCATGTTAAATATATAGAGATTTAAATATTTTATTTGTTATATTTATATTTAATTTTTTAATTTAATTATTGTAAGCATATGTCATATATGATGATATTTTCTTTGTCTTGTCTTTGTTATTTTTTAAAGTATTTTTTTCAAAATTAAAGTATTTTTTTCAAAATTTTAAAGTGTTTGTAAGTGTTCTACTTCTCTACTTGGTCATACACATTTTCTTCTTTTATTTTTTTGGTTACTTTATACTTTTTGGTGAAATTATTAGTTATAGGTTTACGTCCATATGTAAATGTGTATTTGATGATTTTTGTAAAGAATTGATAAAATGGAAGAAGCAATATTGTTTTTAAAGAGATTATTCAAGTGAGGGGAAGAAATCAAGACGAGAAGGACAAGAGAAGGGTGAAAAGAATGATGTGGAAGAAAAAAAGAATCATCTAGGGGAAGAAAGGAATCCACATGAAAACTTGGAGAGGAGGCGACCCTCATTTTGGGATAGCATAATTATAAGATGAAGCCACGTGGAGAAGAAAGAAGGTTGCATGGTTTTAATGGAGAAGAAGGAGGCTTCTAGAGAAATGTAGAAGTCCATGTGAGGGAGAAAGAGAGGAGAAACAAAGGAGGAGTGGAGAAGGAAGAAAGAAAATAGAGGATTGGAGAACATGAAAAAATAGTGAGATGGAAAAAGAGGAATATTGAAGAAAAAAAAAGTAGGTAAGGATCAAGAACAAAAATAAAAATTAAGGAATTTTATGTAATGAAATATGGGAAAGTAGACATTGATCATTGGAAAATTTCAAATGTAATGCCAAGATGGAAAAGTTGACACTTATTTAGAAAGATAGACAATGATTTTGAATGTGATAATATCAAAATGTTATAGTTTAATAAATTTTAATAGAAAGAAAATACAGTAAAATGTTATGTTAGAGTTGTATGATCCATCATAAGGTTTTTAAAATTTAAAATTAACATATAAATACATTTTATAAACAACATGATCAAAGTCAATGTGTAAGAAAAGACAAAATGCATACGAATGTTAATATCACAATCAATATATATGTAAGATATACATCTCAAATATGTCAAATATGCCATCTCAATTTTGAAATATGTGTGACACATCTCAAATTTAATTTAAACATAGATAAATCACTAATAATATAAATAAAACAACATCTACATATACATGGTATGAAAATTCATAATATATATGAATGCTAAATTATTTCATAATCAATATATAAGTTAAATATATATGTAAAAGATACATCACATCAATCAAATGTGTTTTTGTGTGTGTGTGTTTGTATGTGTGTGATTATCAATCCGATGCTATGAGTTAGTTGGTCCACCATTGCATCTAAAGGAATTAGTACCTCCATTAGAAAAAAATATAGAATGAAGCAATTGGTATATATCTCCCATAGATTTTAGATTTTACATCACTTGTAATGTACCTTTCTGAGATTAAGGCACACTATGCAAAGAATTTGGAGGAAGAAACTGACTAGTTTAGATAAGACTTGCACAAACATTGATGAATAGACCCAAACCATTCCCAAAAATTGATGAAGAGGATAACTCGCAAGTCTATGATAGTTTACAACAGCCTAAAAGATCTCCCTACTTTGACATCAACACATTTACTGGGATACTTCATGCCTAGTATAACCCTTTGGCTAAACCAAAGGATCTAAGGCAAAAAACCTAGTACTTATGTGGAACCCAATGAATTATGATGCATGATGGAAATGAATTTCTTATGTATAAGTCCCAATCCACTTATTATACTTTGAAATAATGGTTCCAACTTGATTTGGAGAAGCTTGGGATCATGGAAAGATCATTACAAGTTCAGGACTACATAACTAGTCTAGATCTAGGATGATCCAAACATAATTAAAAGCCGATGAATATTCTGAATCAGACCTAGCATGTGTTCAATATGACCTTAGTTAATAGAAAAAATGACAGTATGGAAATTCATTGAGAATAATATAGTAAACTAGAACAATATTGAAAACCAGTTAAAATCCATGTAAATATAAAGAGGGTGTAGAAAACTCATAATAATTCAGTATTATGCATTATGAAAGTTCAATATTGATAGAAAAGGTTCACCATAACATAAATTACATAAAATATGTTAAAATAGTCTTCTAAAAATAGTTTCGAGACTTGACATATTTCATTACAATCAATCATCACTAGAAAAGAACCGAAAGTATTGAGAATTCAAACTAATGGATTTACAATAATTCTTTTGACCTTCAAACCAGAATTGAATTGACATCAAAACCTACAATTAATCCAATGAGAAAGGATGGATTCCTTCTCCACAAATCTAACTGAAGAAACAACTAGATGAAGAAGCAATAGGGTAATATGTCCTAGTTGTGAATGGGGAACATTTACAAAGTCGAATTGATACATTAGAGCTATCAAAAGAAAAACATAATTGAAAAAAATATGTTAATGGTGCAACAAACCTCTTTATTATAGACTTGGTTGACTTCTTGGACAAGTTACCTCGCTCATGGACCTGCTACTTTGTGAAGCTTTTCTTTTATTTCTAGACTTTCCTAGCTTAAACTCTTTTTACTGCTTTTCACCTGCCTTATCTACTTTGACCAGTTTAGCCTAATTTTTATTATTTTACTACCTTATCCTACTTTTCCACTACTTTCATACTTTTCATTTCTTTTCTGCCACTAGCCTTCTTTTCCTTGCTTTCTTCTTTTTCTCTTATTTCCAACTTTTTAACAGTTGCTTGCTTTGCATTTCTTTTGTTTTGTATTTTTTGTTGAATACAAACCATAGGATTTATCCTTATCCTATGCTCCCTCTTGGCCACTTATGAATTTTCAACAACTTATTGAATAATTAATATGTCATACCATAGACTACATGTTTCTCCAATGTTTATTTAATTAACTTAATCATTCATAAGGCCATAATTAATCCCAATATTATATATTTTATTTCTTCTTAAAACCATAGGGATTGGATGGGTTAATATGATGATCCACATTTCACCAAAATTGGGACATTGCAGTCCTCCCGTCACAAAACTTGCTTGTCCTGAAGAAAGGGAAAATATGAATGATGAAACATTTTGACACTTTACCACAAACGTTTGGAAGCTCCTGCATACACCATTTGAACTTTATCTCCTTAATAAATGACTCGTTTGGAAACCTTTCATTTTTCAACCTTCACCATAAAATCATGAATGACCTTTGTTTCAAAATAATCCATGGCTAATTGTGTTGCAAGAATTGGATTGAGTTTGAAGGAAACATGCAAAATTGCCAAGATCTTCTTGAAACACTTAGGATGGAAATAATCATGCATCAGTAAACTTCCACTCCTATGAACAAGAAGATATGGGTTGTACATAAGGCATGTTTCAATGATATTTCCTGAAACACAACTATCATGCACCAAAAGATTAGAGAAAATAATCAATTTATTTATTCCTTTAAAGACTCTTTCAGAGTCCTCATTCCCATTGGAAATTTATTTCAGTCCTTGGGAAACCATATTATGAATTGAAATGAATCTTTACATGGTGCAACATTATCCAACTTGTTCTCATCCATGAAATTGGACCGAACAATGGTAGGATGAATTCCCTTTATGTGGGCACACCATTTACCATACTCTGTCATAAAATAAATATATGCTACCTCAATTCTTCCAAATCCATGTTCAAAAAATTTGTTATGTAATGACTTATTTACCCAAGTACATGATACAACTTCCAAACACAAAAATTGCTTCTCCAACATCTTACAAGTACTAAAATGTAATCAAAAGGAACCAATAGAAGCTTATAAATTATCTTGTTGTATGCTCTGATCATGTAAGATGGTGAAACGATATGTGTGCTAGAATAAGCTAATGCTCATGCATGAGTATCCAGAATGTTCATAATGGAAACAAGGAGATGTTTCTTGAAAAAACTTTTCTTTCAATAGAATCTTATGGTGTTCTCCAAAGTGGAGTTCAATTTTGGGAGAATTATTAATCTTATGCATCTCTTTTCTCTTGAGAGGTGTCTCTGTACCACATACTGCTACATGAATCTTTTAGCTGAAAAAGTTGAGACCAAAGATGATCCAAGGGTCCCAAATGAATATTAGATTGAGGAAGTGTCTCCTACTCCCTGCTCTACATGGAATGTAATAAGACAACTTCACCAAAGCAAAAGGCATGAGGTATTTATTTCAAGGCATGCATGCCAAACAATTCTCTATTGATGCAAACAAGTTTAGTGCATCCTTGGGCCTCTATTTTAGTGATATATTTATCTACCCAATACATGAATAGATAATCACCCTTTATTTATTATTCAAATGGAATGTACTTAGCTATCTTTCCCATATATAAGAAGTCTTAATTGTCCTTCTAAATCAAGACAAGTGTGCTTGTCACACCACTTGGCCTGACCCTACAACCATCAACAGATAATGTGAGAGCCTATTTCTCCTCTTGTGGCACCAAAAGAAAGAATCCCTTTACCCAATATTATTTCCCATGTGCCATGGTTTCCATATGTGTGTGGGATGAAAGAGAGTGAACCAATATCATCTCCATGTGAGATGCATCCATCAAATTGGTGAATGCATATCCCCCTCCATTGTTTGGTTTGGCATTGGTGTGATTCATTTCCTATTGATTCCTCCTTGAAGGTGTGACTTGATTCAAATGGAAACTCAAATTCCTGCTCCTCCTCAAGCATATGTAAATTAGCATGTAAATCATGTACCACCATCAAATGAGGCTCCTCCTTTGGGCCATGAATGCAATCATCCATATCAGAATGATTATCAGTAATGTAGGAGTGAGAATCTAATATTGGAAACTTTTCATGAAGTTGTTCAATTTGAATCTCAGATTCTTGAAGTGCACTGTGATTATTCTTCAAAGAATCCTAGGTGGTCTCCAACTGAAGAGTGAGATTTATAATGTCCTATTCATGTTCCAATCAATAAATATGATACATATCCACAATATCAAAAGATTATCTTTATCTAAAATCAAATGCAAAAAGTTACCTTTCATGTTGGTCATTGCCTTCTGAATCTTCTGCAAGTTTTCAATAGAACATGGATCTTCCATTGATGCAAATCTCCAACAAGAATGTTATAACAATGAAATAGTGTCATGAAAAGTCCTCAAGGCCTCATGGATCTTCCTTTTTATCATATTCAAATTCCTTGCAAGAAAGTGTGGCCTTGGAGATTAACATCATCTTATTCCTTCGGTGCAACATATCCTTTTTGACTCTCATGGAAAAATTCTCTTGTAGGAAAATGTTCCAAATTGATCTCTAAGAAACCAACATAGAGACTTACACATACTTTATTATATTCTATACTATATATGTCTATAGTGTCTCAGGATCTTATTATGCACAACCTTATCCTTCACTACAAAGATCTTGCAATGACTTTCACTCCTCTTCATAGATCTTTGCTTCTGATTCACCACTGGAAGGACTAGGTGTTTCATGGATCCTCTCAATGAATATGGATGGATGTTTTTTTTCTCTTTATTATTCAATAAATTGGATGTATCTTCTTATTCCTAATGGATGCCACAAATAAGATGATTTCTACCCTCTTCATTCTCCTCCAATGGTTGATCTTCAATTGTGTATTTACCCTTATCTAGATCAATTTATTCACATAATTTTATTGAAACTTTATTTGTATACAAACCATGGAAGAGTATATCAATTTTTTGCACTGCAAGTGGTTTTTATAAGAACTCTGTAAATTCATGCATGCTCTTCTCAATAATTTGTAGTAACTTATCCAATGGATTCATCTTTTCTTCCTCTAGAAAAGCGTGAACAATTATAGACATTGGTGGATCGAGCCTATTATATTATTTGTGTATGATGACATAATCATATTGATGATACTCAAATGGAACATGCAAAACTCAACTTGTGGTTTCATCCCCTTCATCAACATAGATGATTTAATCCTCAGATGAGGACTCTTCCTATTCTTCCCATACATAATCTTCAACAACAAGTACTAGTATCATGGTTTCATCTATGAAATTGAGAGATTAATTTCCACATGAGTAGATGAAAGTGATTTTATACTACTTTGAAGCACCTTTTTTAAATTAAGGCACACTATGGAAAAATTTGAAGGAATGCACTGACTAGTTTAGACAAGATTTGCGCAAACACTACTAACTATACCCAAAACCTTCCAAAAACTTGATGAAGAGGATAAATTGTAGGTATATGATATTTAAAATAGTACAAAAAATATCCATACTTTTAAAAAATCACATTTACTAGGATACTTCATGCCCAGGACAAACCTTTGGCTAAACTAAAGGATCTGAGGAAAAAACCCCAGGATTTATGTGGAACCCAATGGATTCTAGTGCATAATGGAAGTGGATGGATTATGTATAAGTCCCAATCCACTTATTATACTTTGAAATAACAATTCATATTTTATTTTGTAAAGTCTGGTATCATGGAGAGATCACGACAACTTTAGGACTACACAACTAGTCTAGATCTTTAAACATAATTAATGGGAAACAGATATTTAGAATAATACTTGGAATGTGTTAATTATGAAATTAGTTAAAAATAGGAATTTCCATAATGGAAATTCGTTCAACAGAAGATAGTAAACTAAAAAATACTGAAAACTAGTTAAAATCCATGCAAATCTAGAGAGGGTGTAGAAAACTCATAAGAATTCACACTGTTGCATTATGAAAGTTCAGGAATGATATCATAGGTTCAATATAAAATTATTTACATCAAATATTATCCAATAGGATTCTCAGAATAATTTCAGGACTCAACATACTTCATTGCAATCAATCATCATTGGAAAAGAACTAGAAATCTTGAGAATTCGAACCACTGGATTCAAAATACTTATTTTGACGTTTGAACCAGACTTGAATTAGAATAAAAAATTGTAATTAATGAAATGAGAAAGGATGGATTGCTTATCCATAAGTCTAATTGAAGAATTGGCTAGTTGAAGAAGTACCAATGGCATATCTCTCGGCTGTGACTAGGGGCACATATCCCAAGTCGAATTGAAATATTAGAGCTATCAATTTAAAAACATAATTGAAAAAATAATGTCAATGGTGTGCTCAACCTATTTCTTATAGACTTGGTTGACTTCTTGGACAAGTTACCTTTCTCATGGACTTGCATCTTTGTGAGGATTTTCTTTCATTAAGCTGATTTTACTGCTTTTGACCTACCTTGTATTCTTTTACTACTTTATCTTGTTTTTTAATTCTTTAATTATCTTAGCCTTCTTTTCCACTATTTTTATGCTTTTCTACCTTTCTCCGCTAGGATGCTTTTCCTAGTTTTTTTCCTTTTCTCTTATTTGCAACTTTTCAATGGTTGCTTGCTTTGCATTACTTTTCATCTAGATTTTTTTGTTGAATACAACTCATAGGATTTATCCTTATCCTATGCACCCTCTTGACCACTTATGCATTTTCAACAATTTATTGAATATTTAAAATATCATACTATAGACTACATGCTTCTCCAATGTTTATTTAATTAACTTAATAATTCATATGACCAAAATTAATCTCATTCTTATTTATTTGAATTATGCCTAAACCCATGGGGATTGGATGGGTTAAAAGGATGATCCATATGTCACCAAAATTGGGATATTACATCACCCAATATGACCATTTAGTCTATATCATCATTGAGTGCAATGGGTGTAGAAATTGGTGATCAATTAATTATGGGGGAAAATGAGACAAAACTTTGTTGGCTAATGGATGGGGGTGATGATTCTTGGTTAGATAGATAAGGAGGAGAGGGTGGTAAATAGGCCTATGGATGAGGAGAGGGTTGTTAGTCTGTTCATGGAGGAGGCAACGAGGGATAATTAACTAATCAAGTAGTAGATGGTGGCCTATTGAAAAAATGAGGAGAGGGTGGTCAATCATCTTATGGAGGAAGAGAGGGTGGTCAATTGACTAGGGAATGAGGGGGGGGATTGGGTATCCAATCAAATGGGGAATGAGGAGGAGGATGGGGTGGAGGATATGGAGGATCATGATCCTCAACATCTAGATTTGAAGAATAAGGGTGGTGTACATGGTGATACAACCTCCTCCTTTCTAGTGGTATCGCTACACTGACACCATGGTGCATCAATAGATTCATATCACATGGAAATGTTTCCAATTTACCAAGAAGATCTAGGTCCTATACAATCTAGGTCACCCATACAGAGTGCACTCCATGTTGAGAAACAATTCAAACATAGGTAGTGCACTCCATGTTGAGAAACAATTCAAACATAGGTAATCCACAAGCACCTGGTGGAATCTATGTTCTATCTTGCATCATAGGTCAGGTCTCTATATCTAAGGTTATACATAGGTCATTTCTTCATCTTTTTGGGGAGGAAACTTCCCAACATATTTGCCAATATATAAAAAATAGTAGACACCAATAATTAAACAATATAAAAAGTAATGAGTCAATTTAAAGAAAATGTTACAATAAATTAGACGTGCATTAAATAAGATGAAAAATGTCACTAGATTAATGAAAACACAACATGGATTTACCTTTGGATTATAGTTTCTAATTCAAGGTAAATAGGATGTTATGACATCCTTTCCAATCTAATCCCAGGGGTGGGTATTGCATAAGATCCAAAGCATGATCATCCTCATTGGAAAGCATTTGCAATACCTCTAAAGTGATCATACATGGGAACTCCATCTGGACCATATTAAGCAAAATATACCCCAACATGTGCATACACACATTGGTCATCGAGCTAGGATTAATATGATTGAAATATGGCCTAGTGGTTGGAAATATACCAAAAAAAATTATGAACCAAAAGGGAATCCCATCCTCGCCCCAAACATAGAGAAATAACAATACAAAGGTAAATGAAACTTTCATAAGAAAATAACAAGTTGCCTAACATCTAGGTCTCTCCACTAAAGAATATACATAGTATAATAGAGGGAAACTAATGTTTTTCCCATTGGTGGTTTAATCTGTCACTATCAATATGAGAAACGAGAGGCACCTAACCTGCTATGCGTTGAATGAATGCAAATCCAACTAGCTAGAAATGAACTAGAACTAAACAAGGCCAATGATGTCATCACTAACATATATATCAACATTATATAACTATATTTATCTTGCAACATTAGGTGGTATATTAAGGAAATGTGAAAATCCTACCCTTTTCTAAACAACCTAGTAAGGAAGTATACATCCTCGTTTATGCGAAACATTAGGTTAGAGATCAAAGAAATGGGGAAAATCCTACCCTATTATAAACAACCTAGTAATAAAGTAGATATCCTATTCTTTGTTTCGGTATCATAGATAAAAATTGACATTAAAGGCCTTCCTGGAATGATTTCAATAGTAAATCAACTGTCTCAATAGAACCATATTCCTCTTGAGGGATGTAGCCTCCTCATAAAACTTAGGGAGGCCAAAATTCCTTAAGAAGAGATGAGTTTGTATTGTAAAAGGAAAAGTGTAAAAATCCCTCTCCCTCTATCAGGACTTTGACTCCCGCAAAAACAATATACAGGTTGACCTACTATTCTTTATCAATTTTTTGCTGATGAGTGTAATTCACATAAAACATTCATTAGGAACACACACACACAACA
>LPNX011018288.1:146068-178206 GCA_001517045.1 Pseudotsuga menziesii
AGATAGTTCATTTGAACTAGTAGGAGTAAGTGAAGTTCCAGGTGAACCATCACTTATAGCTAACCATCTTGATTTTGATATAGTTGAGATAGAAGAATTGTAGATTGACAAGTTTGCAAGGAATTTTAACACACCCTTGACTGACTTAAACGATCCCGTGATCGTCCAGGTTATACCTTTTGATTCCCCCGTTTTAGGTGTCCTTGTGGGTAGGATTATGTCTACTACGGGAGAAAGTTCTTTTGTTTTCACCTCAGCCATGCCGGCTGAAGGGGTGCTACCTCCCCCAGTTAGTACCCCTAGATCAAGCATACCTACTACGCCATTGACTCCAGCGAGCCGGGTGGTCCAACCACTGGTTCATGTAAGCTTAGCAGGTGCTTCTAGTGACATGGTTATTGGGATTCCCAGTATACCTACTATTCCTTCCTCCTTCACATACACTGCCCAGAGTGGTCCGGTAGGATCCTTGGCTTTCGTCCAAGGATTTCCTTGGAATGGGGGGCATATTCCCCCATCCACTCCATACGTAGGCCCATCACCTCCTTATGTATGAGTGCAGTTTGGAAACAACACCTCTTATGGGAAAAGTTTTCAAACTCCAATCTCGGCCCTGTTTACGAGCTCTCCCTTTTCGTTGTTCAGTAGAGAAATACCTGCTCTTGTTTTTCAGACCCCAGTTTCGATTGGGATGGCCCGAACCTCTTATACTGCACCTCCCACTCACAACCTTGTGACTTACAGATGGAATCCATTTCAAAGTAATCGATCCACTTTGCAACCAATGGTAGGGGGCAACCCCACCTTTACTTATGGGCATTCGGGGGCAGGTCCCTCTAATCCATAGACTGGCACTTTCAGTGCCCCGGTTCAACCCAAGCTTCCATTCCTGGCAATGTTAAAATTCCAAGACTTGTCTAAGTTGATGAATGACTCGATGAGGCATGACCCCTTGTGGCCACCTGTTCCCACCAAATTTCCATCGGACATCCCTAAATTCAAGGGCAAAGTTGGTGAAGATCCTGGGGCTCATGCCACCACATTTCATTTATGGTGTTCTTCAAATTCACTGAATGAAGATTCAGTTAGGTTGAGGTTATTCCAAAGAACCTTAACAAGTACCACGGTAAAATGGTACATTGAGTTGCCTTTTGTTGCTTTCAGTAGTTTTTGGGACTTGGCTAGTGCATTCCTTAGCCACTTTCAGCTTCCGGTCCGATATGATTTCGAAACGGACTTGCTATCTACCTTTAGGAAGAACAAGGCTACCCACATCTCGAATCATATCCAAGAGTGGAGGAGGTGAAAGACCCTTATAAAATCCACTATTCCTCCTGAGTTCTTACTAGAGTAGTTCCTTAAATCCCTGTTGCCCTACATATCTAAGGACGTATCCACCTCAGGAGTGACAAATGAAGAAGAAGCCATTCTCACGGCCCAACAATCAGATTTGATTTATTCATAATCTGGGATCTTGTATGAGATTATCCCTAAGGCGTCGAGGCCTACCCACGATGCGGAGAAGCCTAAGCCTGGGCCCCATGCTGATGGTGTGGTTGGGTCCGTAAACTCTCCCACCGTAGAGTCTTTGGCTAAACAACTTCATCAGTTGTCCATCAAGAATTCTAAGGCGGAGGTAGCAAAGGTTGCCCCCTCCCCCCAGAGTGCAAATTTTTTTGCACAGACCTCTCAGAAGGGAAATCAGTAGCCCGATGGGAAGAAAAAGAGAGGAAAGAAAGGAGAGGGAAACCAAAACAAGTTGAAACCCGTGAATAGTGCTGATGGGGGCAAGAAAGAAAAGAAAAAGGTTAAATTCCCATGTAAGTTGTGCCATGAAGATTACCTCACTCACCTTTGTCCCCTTATGGAACAAGCCCAGAAGCTGCTTAAAGCTCAACGACCAGCCGTCCTGAAGGATCCTTTTCCCCAAGGGTAGAACTCTGCTTCACCTTGTAATGTAGCAGGGGGCACTCCAAATGCCCTTGAACCAAATGATATCAACATGGTTCAATCTTCAACTTTGTTATATACTAGGAATAAAAACTATGAGAAAGAGACTCCAGAGAAGGGTAAGGCTATAGGTGAAACTTCTAACCCTCTCACGATTGAGAAGCCTGCTGAAACTATGTCGAAGATACCGAAAGGTGTCTTCAAGAAGACCTTGCATAACCCTAATGCTAGGGCTGCTTCAAAATACTTCATGGTTGAAGATCTAGCCCAAACCCTGTGTGCAATGTCAGCTTTAGAGGTGTTATAGAGCTTTCCCACCCAGTGGGATGCCCTCTTAGCAGCTTTAGGTAGCATGGAATCGTCGAGTCTCATGGCAAAATTTCATTTGTTAGATGTTAACATTTGCCTACCTTACCATGTATCCTTATCAATATATGTCATCCATGGTGGAAAGACCATTGGAAGGGTAGCCGTTGATGAGGGTGCTTCTACATGCGTTATGTCCTTTTCTGGTTAGAAATCTCTTAGATCCCTAGAGCTGGTCCCATCAAACACTCTACTTACTGCTTTCGATGGAAGGTCATTCCATCTGCATGGTATCCTACCAGCTTTTGAAATTAAGTTGGCAGGGAAAGCAGTGTCTGTTGAAGTGGAAGTGATTGATGCACCTTTGGAATATAATTTTCTTCTGGGAAGAAACTGGACTTATGCCATATCTGCTATTGTGTTGGCTGTCTTTCGGGTAGTGGTTTTTCCACATGAAGGAAAGTTGGTTACTATTGACCAACTTGATTTTACTCGAAAATTCCATTTAGAGTCTAATGAGTCCACTGTGCCATTGGTTGATCAGGTAAAACCTATTGCACAACGCTTGGGGGCTGGAATGTACACATCACTGATGGGAACATTTGATCTTCCAATCCCGATTAACTATATTGGTTCTACTAGTGTGGGGAAGTCCATAGCCATGGTTGTTGATAGGACTAATCCTTGGGTTCTCCCTTCCCCCCATGAACTGGAAGTGCCCTTATCGAAAGTGGAAGTATCTTACCAAGCTATCACTCAAACCACTATTGATCCCATTTCAGACCCTCTCATAGTCTCAGAAGACCTGGAAGAAGTCTATTTTCCCACATGGGCGGAAAACTATTTGCACTCTACAGACTGTTTAGATATAGTTTTACCTTCTGATGAAGCCATTCTGGAAGCCATGAGTGGACGTGGTAAGATCTGTGAAGATCTTCACCCTCGATCCTATTTTCTTCCAGAGCCAAGCAGAATAGAAAATCAAGAGTTTCATATGAGACTGTAAGATGATGTTGATACACCCATCAATCCCTTACCCAGGGAAGGAATGTTTGCCAAGGGGAATATGGAAAATATTTCCGCTACTATCCCTATCAACATCTATGTAAATCCGAATGTCATGGAAAACATATATATAGGTGCAAACTGCTCTCCTGAGGAGATTGCTATCTATACTTCCTTGTTTAAGGAATTTCGCGCTGCCTTTTCCTGGTCATATGAGGAGATACCAAGCATTGATCCATCGATTGTTGAATATGAGATCCGAGCATATCCTAATGCCAAACCTATTCGGAAAAAGTTAAGACCTATTAACCCGCGTAAAGTGGTGGCTGTGAAGGATGAAGTTGAAAAACTATTGAAGGCTAGTTTTATTTATCCCATAGCTCTCATAGAATGGGTATCCAACCCTGTTCCTGTTGATAAGAAGCAAGGGACCATACGGGTTTGTACTGAATTCAGAGATTTGAATAAAGCCTATATTAAGGACAACTATCCCATACCATTTATAGACCAGATTATAGATGCTTGCATGGGAAGTGAAGTGTTCTCATTCATGGATGGTTTCTCCGGATACAATCAAATTCAAATAAAACCGGAAGACCAACATAAAACTGCTTTCATTTGTCCTTGGGGTACCTTTGTGTACAAAAAAATTCCCTTTGGATTGAAAAATGTTGGGGAAACCTTTCAATAGGAAATGAACTTTGCCTTCCATGATATCAAAGCCATTGTGGAACCTTACCTTGATGATCTACCTGCACATTCTCGTAAGAGGATTCAACATCCAGATCACTTGCGGTTGATATTTGAGAGATGCAGATACTATAAGATCCGCTTGAATCCCCACAAATGCGTGTTCTGTGTTGACTCGGGAAGATTGCTCGGGTTTGTTGTCTCTAATAGAGGCATCCAGGTGGATCCATTAAAAGTCGAGGCCATTGTAAATCTGCCTCCTGCTTGTTCTATCAGGAAACTTCAAAGCCTGCAAGGAAAGTCTAATTTTCTTCAACATTTTATCATTAAGTACTATGCCAAGATTACCAAGGGTTTCATGCACCTGCTTAAACATGACACCCCATTTGTATGGGATGAAACTGTACAACTCGCTTTCGAGGCATTGAAAAATTCTTTGTTGTCGGCACCTTTACTGCGTCTGCCAGATTACTCTAGGGATTTTATATTGTATCTGGCCGCGTCCGAGTCGACCATTGGGGTAGTATTGGTCCAGGAGGACAATAAGCTTGTAGAGCATGTCATTTACTATCTTAGCCGTGCTTTGGCCGAACCTGAACTCAGGTACTCCCATGTTGAGAAATTAACCTTAGCAACTATTTATGTTGTTCAGAGGTTACGTCACTACATTTTACTGAGGACCACAATAGTAGTGGCAGATGTGAATCCATTTCAATATGTTTTTTCCCGACGGATTGTTGGGGGAAAATTCAACAAATGGATAGTCATTCTCCAAGAGTTTGACTTGGATTTTTAGTCTGCTAAGTCTAAAAAGTCCTTATTTTTTGCAGAGCTTATAGCAGAATTTCCTACTGAAGAAAATGTAGCTGTTGAAGATGACTCATTCCCAGATGAGCATATCTTCTTGATATCCACCTCTGATTCTTGGTATGAAGATATTCTTATATATCTATAGACTTTGAAGTATCCTACAGCTTCCTCATGGGAGGAATGACCTAAATTACGCCTTCATGCTAAGAACTACCTCATCATAGGAGATACATTATATCGAAGAGGGGTAGATTACATTTTGCGTCGATGTCTTACCCATGAGGAAGCAGAGATTGTCCTGAATGATTCCCATAGTGGAGCATGTGGGGGTCATTTATCTGGGTTAGCAACGACCCAGAAGATACTATGTACCAGTTATTTCTGTCCCACAATCTTCAAAGATTGTGTGGAAGCGGTGAAGCACTATCATCCTTGTCAGCTTTACACCAGGAAAAAGCGGTGACATCCTGCTTCATTGTTTCCCGTTGTCTCAGTAGGCCCCTTCATGAAATGGGGGATTGATTACGTGACATGAAACCCAGCATCGGCTGGGGGGCATAAATATATTATTGTCGCTATTGACTATTTTATGAAATGGGTAGAGGCAATGCCTACTTTTAAAGTCGACAGGGAAACATTAGCTCTCTTCGTATTCAATTAGATTATAGCACGGTTTGGTATACCCAAATTTATTGTCACTGACCATGGAAGTCATTTTCAAAACAGCATGATGACGGAACTGACCACTATGCTTGGATTCAGACAAGAACATTCATCTTCGTACTATCCGCAAGCAAACGGTCAAGTTGAGGCTGTAAACAAGACTTTGAATACCATCCTTAAATGTACAATTGATGTAGACCATTGTAACTGGCACATCATGCTATACCCTGCTCTTTGGGAGTACCAAACTAATGTAAAAACTGCTACGGGTTTCTCCCCCTTCCTACTCATGCATGGAGTGGAAGTCGTTACCCCAGTTAAATGTGAAATTCCGTCTTTGAAAATAGCTATTCGTGTGTTACCCGATATGACTGAGCTTGAAGAATGTCTGGTACATTTAGAACACCTTGATGAGCAGTGTAGAGATGTGCTGATTACTAATCAAGCTCACAAGAATAGGGTCAAAAACCAATATGATAAGTTGGTCAAACCTTGGATTTTCTCTAAGGGGGAACTTGTTTTGCTTTGGGTCCAAGACAAAGAACCCCGGGGTGTAGGAAAATTCAAGGCCATGTGGTTAGGGCCTTATGTTGTGTTGAAGGTCTTAAAGAAGGGCGCATATGAGTTAATTGATTTTGATGGGAACAAGCTTCCTGAGCCTAGAAATGGGCTCTACCTAAAAAAGTACTATGCTTAGGCTTAGCGCTTCTTCTTGTATTTTCTTGTATGTATTTTTATGTACATTAGTTTGTCGTTTTTTTTTTTATACCATCTGCTGGTTGTTGCAGATGTCTTCTGAGAGGTATCTAGGTTTCTCTAATGGTTCCAGTCGCCACACTTGTAATCTATCTTCAGCAGCAGAGGTCATTTACTCTCCCTCAAGACATCTAGTTGCTGCAGGAGGTGCTTTCTTAGGTCCTGCTTCTAATAATTTTGCTGAATATAGGGATGTAATTGAGCTTCTATGGGATGCTTTGTCACATGGTATCACCCAGCTAGAAGTCCTCCTGGACTCTCAACTGGTGGTTTCCCAGCTCAATCGAGCTTATCAGGTGCGAAACCCTATTCTATTACATCAGTTCATGCAAGTTAGGTTATTGGAAAGAAATTTTGAATTAATTATATTCAATCACATTCCAAGAAATCAGAATTCATTGAATGATGCATATGCTAATTACATTTTAGATTGGCATCTAACACACATTTCATAAAAATATACAGTATGCACATAAAAAACACTTGTAAATAAACCGACAACAATATATATATATATGTGTGTGTGTGTGTGTGTGTGTGTGTGTGTGTGTGTGTGAGTATCTGTCTATAGATAGGTCGAGTCTGATCCTCAGATCCAGTCATAACTGCATAATATACAAAAAATATACAAAATGTGGATCGCAGTCCATCAAAATGTCCTAGATCTAATCAGGAACACCCTGGTCACTTGGACCACCTTGGTCCCCATGGTCTCTCTGTACTCTGGCTTCCTCAGCCTCTTCATCTTTGGCAGCCTCCACAACATCTATGTACACAAGAATTGCTCTGGCCACCCGCCTCAAAAGGCGTAACCAGACAGGTGGAACTCCAACCACAAACTCCTGCATGACGGCTGGGATATGCTCTATCCATAAAGTGGGAACTCTCTGGGTAATCCTGTCCAGCTTCCCCTCCAGAACCCTAATAAGCCCTGGGTCTTCTCCTAAGACAGGATGAACAAACATACGTGGATGCCCCTCAGGGCGAACCGGTCCAATATCTGCATTTTGACATGTTTATAGGATTAGGAATTTTATACATATGTATATATCTATAATTTAAAATTCATAAAAAATTTAAAAATTAAAAAATTACCTAGATCTCCCCATGCTCCTCTTGGAGGTAGGACAAGGTCTGGATGACCTCGAAAATCCATTCTGGCATACGAAAACTACTCTAGTGCCGGTAGCTGTCGCTCTCACCAGAAGTAGAAATCATCATTGTACACACTCTGCACTGAGCCTCCTCCTCCTTGACGGAGGAAGATGTCTCCCCATATGCTCATCCTAGGTTGATGTGGATATCAGATTGGTAGGGGTATGGCAGGGCTCAACCCTAATACTCTCTCTCGAAGAAGGCAACAAAATATGCTAGAATACCCGAAATTCTTCCTCCTTCCTCTCTTGCAATCAGAGAGTTGTTTTCTCATAATTGGGACAACTCCTGAACACAAATCATATAGGGCACCCTACATAAAATCCACCACCAACCTCATTTGGTTCCATGTAGCTAGATGTAATGAAGAGGATCCCGCAACCCTCACTATGGTGCTGGTCAGTGCTTGTAGCGTAAGATCACGGATATGTGCAATAGGGGTACCAGGTGTGCAGTACACATCAATGTAGTTCTGGACACTTAAAAGATCACCGCCCCTACCGGTTCCCTCTAAGTTGAGCGGTGCTCCTCGTTTTGACAAGCCGATAATCAAATATATGTCCTCGAAAGTAATTTCCAAAGTTTCACCCTGTAGGTCAAAGATCCCTAAATCATGGTCCCAGTAGTTTATCATGAACTCTGGCAAACAGACATTGGCTTGCATTGGTGATGTGTAAAAGAATTTTAATAACCCACTCATTCGTAACGCATGTATGGTGGGCGCACTTTGGAGCGCTTCCTGGTCCATATCCTCATGCTCCCATTCCCTCCATTCTAGCACCATCTTCACACCTAGCAAAACAATCATTATGAATCATCAATATCATATAAAATTTCAAATTTTTTGCCTCAACTTAGCTTTTTATCCTTCACGCAGTACACACGACTGTCTAGTTAGACATGTTGCGTATTATACGCGATTGTCCCTAAGGGAAACCCACATACAGAATGCGTGTACGCAAGTTTCAACATAGTGAAACCGCGTACACAGTGTGACATGCTTTAGGATGCTTAAAAATATGAAATTGGGACTCAAAATTGAAAATTGTTAGGATCAAATTGAAGAGCTCGGGGTGTAGGCTTACCTGCAACTTGCGGAATTCGAATTCGTCCACTGGATTGTCCACACCGATTGAATGAAGGTAGAGGTTAAAACTTGCTTTTTATGGCTAAAAATCAAAATGGTGAGTTTTTTTTTTAATTTTTGAACTATTTATAGAAATGATATTTCTAAAGTGGGTTTTTTCCTATAGTTCAAAATGTATTCAACTAATACCATATCTATTTTGGCCTTGTAACAGGTTTTTCATCATTACAAAGTGTTTTTGCTCCTATAGGGTGGTTTTTGACATTTCCAATGCATTTTTGCATCTATACTTAATCCACGTTAAACTTAGCAATCAACATTTTTCCACATACTATGGTATTTTAAACCATTAGTTCCCTGTCTTTACCATTGTTCTTCTGTGGATAGGACCTTCCTTTCATGAGTATCCTCATTTGAAACGTATGTTGTCTTTTGATACTCATGCTGCAGCTGTTTTAGGTATAGGGGTATCCTCTTAGCTATTTTTCACGCCAAATAGAGCCTCTTTTGGGTCTCTTTTTACAAGCTATCCCTTTATAGGACTCCCCGCCCTTATGGAATTTCTTTAGGCCCAGGTATGACTCCTTAAAAACAAACTTGATTGCCGAGCTAACTTGTCCGTTCAAGATCGTTAAGAATATGTGAATGGGCATCAGCATTAGTGGTAGGTTATCTCTTTCTCAGACCATGCGGAATAATATGAGAAAGGATCCCTCTCTTTTCTATTTGAATAGAGAAGAGTATTCTTAGGCATAGGTTTATCACTTTTCCGGGCCTGAGGCACTAAATTTACGAAAAAGGAACTCCTGGTATGAGCTTAGTTTTCTCTTTTTCGTGCTCTGGACCTAAACATGAAAAATATTTCGAGTGTACTTTGTGTCTTTGTCATGCTTGTTAAACACTAAAGAAAAAAGTAACGAGTTTATTGTTGTAAGCCCCATTTCTGGTACTCAAATGGATCTTTCCGAGTGATCTTGCTTCCCTTCACACTCATAAAACTCAAGCTATTTATGTTGTTCTTGAAGGAGCGTTGGGTAGGTGGTAATTTAACCTTTTTCAGACCTCCCTAACTAAGTACGAAAAGGTTCACCTTTTCTTCTACGGAAGTTAAGAGAGTTCTTCGGTGGTATGTTTTATATTTTTCCAGCCTCAGGAGACTAAATTGGATGAAAAAGGATCCCCCTAGAGTCTTCTTTTGGAGTTTTCAGACTCTCTAAATGTGAAAACACCAGCTGAGCGTGTACTAGTTCGGGCTCATTAAATCCATGAATTAGTGACACTATCAAGCATTATTTTCTCTTCTCTTCAAGCTTGTTAAAAAATGAAGAGAGATTCGAGTTGACTTTCCTGGACTTGTTAAAATTTAACAGGGAAGGTAAGGAAGAAGTTTTCTCTTGTTTTTAGTTAGTGGCAGCATGTCATCCTTGAACATAGCACTCTCTATTTTTTTTGATACCCATGTCTCAGTGTTCACTTTCAGTTCAGCTATTACTTTGAGTTTATTACTCCTCCTCTTGTCTGTTATACTTGGGGAATTTGATCATGTCTCCTACATGACAGATAAGTCTAGTTGTTCTATCTATAAAGTTAAAAGCTGCCTTGGGTCATCTCTGTGTCGTGCTCACTATTCAAGGACTCAACTCAATGTTTGATCTCTATCCTGATCCCATCATTGTCATATCTATTATCATTTGTGTCTACCTTTTGTTACCTAGTTTCTAGTCACTCTTGTAATTCATTGGAGGATCTATTGCCTTTCGTTTCATAGTATGGTTCTGCTTCAGTACTTCCTGATGACGAAGACCTAGAGTTTTGACGATAGTACCTCAGGATTCACTTCCATCATTGGTGAATTCCTTTTCTTCAGTTGTCGATTATTACCTATTGATTGACAAACTGTTGAATCCATTCCATGTTCGACTTCAGCCTACATTTATTCACATGGCTTGGATTGTACTGGTTCTTTGGGATTGTTTATGAAGACCTTAGTTCCTCATCTATGGACTAAGTTGTGCAAGATTATGTTTCATTTATGTACATAGCTTCCAGATCTTTGAAGACTCATCATTATTGTATATTGTGGCTTCAATCTACCTTTGTAATATACGTGGTCTTGTACCCATATTATATGATGTACTCAAACATTGTAAAGGATCTAGTGTTCCAGTATATTGAACATAGCAACCTTAGATATGACTTTGTATATGACATTATTATGTATTTGTTTCAGGTACTACCTCTGCTCCATTGGATTTTTGAGTTCTCCAAAGATAAATATTATAATTTATATCGGCCAATGCTTCCCTCTGACCTCACACCCAAATGGCACTTCTCCGTCTGAGTGCCGACATTTCCTATGTTGGTGCACAAAAGGAAATTTATGGATTGAAGGTTTCCTAAAACACTATATATGGGCATGTTATGAAATACATTCACTATCCATCCAGCTTTCCATTTTTACCTTTTCATATGTCAATTGTTGTACATGACTTTTCCTATAAGCAACCCGTGTACAGATCTATACGTGGGTTTCCCTTATAGAAACTTGTGTGTCATACGCGGGTTGCCATTATCAATACTTGCATACGCCTTCCTTTGACATTAAAAATAATAAATCACAATTAATTGAGATTTGTTAAGCCCTAAACAATAACTATCTTAACTGTCTCAACCTCCTCAACCTTCGAAACTGCCTTATTTCACTAAGTATAAATAAAGGACTTGGGGAGGGCATTAATCAATAATACTTGGAGAGCAAAGTTATGCTGGTGGTATCTATTCAAAAGTATTTGGAGTAGCAGAACTCAGAATCCTTTGGTTGCAGAGGAGTCCTTGTTTCAGGCATTGGGTTGTAACCTTAACTCATTCACTATTGTTAATAAAGATAATCCTTATTCCAACTGTGCGTTGAATATCTTTCATGTATCATGGTTTGATGAATATTTATGATTAAGCACTCTATATACTGTTTATCTAACTTGTCATATATACATGTATAATTTTTCACTTGGAGGATTTTCTCATTGCAGGTGAAGGAGAAACATCCCTGAAAGCTTTGGAGGAGAAGTAGAGCGGGAGAAGACAAAGCTTGGATCAACCATTGTAAATCGAGTGAGTCTATCATATCTTCTTATTTCCTTTATGTACTTTAAAGCTGATTGTCTACAAGTTTTAAGAGTATGTTGGTAACCCCAGACCTTCGGTTATAAGGTGTTTATTCCTAAACAACAGTGCCATCCTACAGGATTAATACACGAGCATCATGAAGTTAGAGGAGTGATGTCAAGGGCCAGCTGTGTGTCCTGAAGGTCACTCCTTGGTGTCTAGATGGCTTTGAGTGACACACATCCAGGTACATGTCTTTCTCAGTAGTTTTAATGTAGTCATGATTGAGAATGGAGTTAGGAATCTCTTCAAGGGAGAAATGTTGTAGAAAGGAGGTTGAAGAAACTCCCTAAATGGCTAGTTTGTCTATGAGAGAGTTGGCTTCGTGTTCAACATGATGAAAGGTAGTGGATTCCAGTTGAGAAAGGAGAAGAGCTATTTGTTTTAGATCATAATACAATATCCATATGGGAGAAACCTTAGTGCAGCTAGAACCATTTTTCAAATTGATGGCCATGTTGAAAATGAGCTCCAAGTCCCCCTCCATGATGAGCGGGAAGTGATCCTGATTGAAGGCGATGTGGATTCCTTGGAGGAGACATGTTAATTTCGTGGTGTTTTTGCTATAAATATCTATCCTTCCATAAAAAATCATGAAGAATATGATCAGTAGTAGATATTAAGAACCCCCCCATAACTAGCTTTGCTAGGATTTTCTTTGGATACCCCATCAAAATTGAGTTTGAAGAAGCCATGGGGTTGGAATTTCCAATGATGGGGGATGGAGGAGTGTGGAGCTTGTGTTGTAATAGGGGTGGAAGCCTTAATAGATGGAATTATCCAATTTTCCAAAAAAAATTCTCCATGGGGATTACCTGTAGATCATGTGCATGCCACTTGTGCATCATTGTGGTTTCCTTGATATGTTGTAAACAGGAGGCCCATAATTTTTCCATGGGATGAGATCTTACTTTAAATATCTCGAGGTTACGTTCCTTCCAGATATTCTAGATAATAAAAACTGGGATAAGTTTCCATATCCTATTGAGGAGGGTATTTTTATAGGGATGGTTGTGCTAATGCTTGATGGTTTCAGAAATGCCCCCCCTGCAACGATCAGTTCTATTGAAAATGAAGGCACTGATATAGAAGGTGATCCATGGTTTCCTCTTTTTCTTTACAGAGAATACATTGTGAGGGTCGAATGAAGCCTCGCTTGAGGAGGTTATCCCATGTTATCCCACAAAAATAGTCACTTTAGGCCACGTTTTTATCCCCCAAATTTTATCCCATCAAATATCCGGTTGTTCATTGGGGTGGTTGGTGGATAGATGGTATGATTGTTTTATGGAGAACATACCTTTGGGTTTGTATCCCGACATGAGAATGTCAAGACCATGACTGGTTTTGATGAGTCTTTGTTGAATGTCCTCCCATAATGCATTAGAGTAGGCATGCTGCTGAGTCGGATGCCATCTATCATCAATCAATCAATAGAGAGAATCCTTTTGAGTATTATGAACCCAAAAGATATTGAATTTTTCATGATGGGGTAGAAAAAATGTGTCCTGATCATTTTGAAGATTATGCAAAGACTCCAATCTTGAGAAATGGTTCCAGGAGTCCATACAAAAGTTGGCTAGGGAGCCATCATGAATCTGCCAAAAACTGTGTAGCTGGACAAGATGGCATTGGGAGCTAGTTGTGCTCCATATATGAGAACCCTTTGTATCCTATGAGTACCTAATGATATTATAAGAAGGCCAATTGGAGGATTTTTTTTTTTCCGGAGTTGGGCCTAGGGACTACTATTTTTAGTGATCTAGTTCCACCAAATTTTAGCACTTAGAATTTCATTATTTTGAGCTGGATCCCGAAGAACAAGTCCCCCATCAATCTTCGTATGACAGAAGGTGTCCCATTTGACCACGGACCAATTATCGAGGATTTTTCCCTTTCCATAGGAAAGTACGTTGCATATTTATCATGGATTTGAGTACCCATTTAGGGGTGGAAAACATAGAGAAAAGATAGCAGGCCATATCCTACAAAATATATTTGATGAGAACAAGGCGTTCATATAGGTTGAGAGTGCGTAGGGTCCAGTAAGAGAGTCATAGTTCAAGTTTGGTGAGAAGGTCCCTCCAAGAGATATGCTTGAGAGAAGATTCTATGAGTGCAACGCCTAGTTAATTCGAGGAGATATTAGAAAAGCTAATAAAAGCTAATGAATATTATGAATAAGACCTGGCTTGTGTTCAATATGACCTTAGTTAATAGAAAAAATGACAGTATGGAAATTCATTGAGAATAAGATAGTAAACTAGAACAATATTGAAAACCAGTTAAAATCGATGTAAATATAAAGAGGGTGTAGAAAACTCATAATAATTCAGTATTATGCATTATGAAAGTTCAATATTGATAGAAAAGGTTCACCATAACATAAATTACATAAAATATGATAAAAGAGTCTTCTAAAAATAGTTTCGAGACTTGACATATTTCATTACAATCAATCATCACTAGAAAAGAACCGAAAGTATTGAGAATTCAAACTAATGGATTTACAATAATTCTTTTGACCTTCAAACCAAAATTGAATCAACATCAAAACCTATAATTAATCCAATGAGAAAGGATGGATTCCTTCTCCACAAATCTAACTGAAGAATCAACTAGATGAAGAAGCAATAGGGTAATATGTCCTAGTTGTGAATAGGGAACATTTCCAAAGTCGAATTGATACATTGGAGCTATCAAATCCAAAACATAATTGAAAAAAATATGTCAATGGTGCAACAATCCTCTTTATTATAGACTTGGTTGACTTCTTGGACAAGTTACCTAGCTCATGGACCTGTTACTTTGTGAAGCTTTTCTTTTATTTCTAGACTTTCCTACCTTAAACTGTTTTTACTGCTTTTCACCTGCCTTATCTACTTTTACCAGTTTAGCCTAATTTTTATTATTTTACTACCTTATCCTACTTTTCCACTGCTTTCATACTTTTCATTTCTTTTCTGCCACTAGCCTTCTTTTCCTCGCTTTCTTCTTTTTCTCTTATTTCCAACTTTTTAATGGTTTCTTGCTTTGCATTGCTTTTGTTTTGTATTTTTTGTTGAATACAAACCATAGGATTTATCCTTATCCTATGCTCCCTCTTGGCCACTTATGAATTTTCAACAACTTATTGAATAATTAATATGTCATACCATAGACTACATGTTTCTCCAATGTTTATTTATTTAACTTAATCATTCATAAGGCCATAATTAATCCCAATATTATTTATTTTATTTCTTCTTAAAACCAAAGGATTGGATGGGTTACTATGATGATCCACATTTCACCAAAATTGGGACATTGCAGTCCTCCCGTCACAAAACTTGCTTGTCCTCAAGAAAGGGAAAATATGAATGATGAAACATTTTGACACTTTACCACAAACGTTTGGAAGCTCCTACATACACCATTTGAACTTTATCTCCTTAATAAATGACTCGTTTGGAAACCTTTCATTTTTCAACCTTCACCATAAAATCATGAATGACCTTTGTTTCAAAATAATCCATGGCTAATTGTGTTGCAAGAATTCGATTGAGTTTGAAGGAAACATGCAAAATTGCCAAGATCTTCTTGAAACACTTAGGATGGAAATAATCATGCATCGGTAAACTTCCACTCCTTTGAACAAGAAGATATGGGTTGTACATAAGGCATGTTTCAATGATATTTCCTGAAACACAACTATCATGCACCAAAAGATTAGAGAAAATAATCAATTTATTTATTCCTTTAAAAACTCTTTCAGAGTCCTCATTCCCATAGGAAACTTATTTCAGTCCTTGGGAAACCATATTATGAATTGAAATGAATCTTTACATGGTGCAACATTATCCAACTTGTTCTCATCCATGAAATTGGACCGAACAATGGTAGGATGAATTCCCTTTATGTGGGCACACCAATTACCATACTCTGTCATAAAATAAATATATGCTACCTCAATTCTTCCAAATCCATGTTCAAACAATTTGTTATGTAATGACTTATTTACCCAAGTACATGATACAACTTCCAAACACAAAAATTGCTTCTCCAAAATCTTACATGTACTAAAATGTAATCAAAAGGAACCAATATAAGCTTATAAATTATCTTGTTGTATGCTCTGATCATGTAAGATGGTGAAATGATATGTGTGCTAGACTAAGCCAATGCTCATGCATGAGTATCCAGAATATTCATAATGGAAACAAGGAGATGTTTCTTGAATTTTTTTTTCTTTCAATAGAATCTTATTGTGTCCTCCAAAGTGGAGTTCAATTTTGGGAGAATTATTAATATTATGCATCTCTTTTCTCTTGAGAGGTGTCTCTGTACCATATACTGCTACATGAATCTTTTAGCTGAAAAAGTTGAGACCAAAGATGATCCAAGGGTCCCAAATGAATATTAGATTGAGGAAGTGTCTCCTACTCCCTGCTCTACATGGAATGTAATAAGAAAACTTCACCAAAGCAAAAGGCATGAGGTATTTATTTCAAGGCATGCATGCCAAACAATTATCTATTGATGCAAACAAGTTTAGTGCATCCTTGGGCCTCCATTTTAGTGATATATTTATCTACCCAATACATGAATAGATAATCACCCTTTATTTATTATTCAAATGGAATGTACTTAGCTATCTTTCCCATATATAAGAAGTCTTAATTGTCCTTCTAAATCAAGACAAGTGTGCTTGTCACACCACTTGGCCTGAACCTACAACCATCAACAGATAATGTAAGAGACTATTTCTCCTCTTGTGGCACCAAAAGAAAGAATCCCTTTACCCAATATTATTTCCCATGTGCCATGGTTTCCATATGTGTGTGGGATGAAAGAGAGTGAACCAATATCATCTCCATGTGAGATGCATCCATCAAATTGGTGAATGCATATCCCCCTCCACTGTTTGGTTTGGCATTGGTGTGCTTCTTTTCCTCTTGAGTCCTCCTTGAAGGTGTGACTTGATTCAAATGGAAACTCAAATTCCTGCTCCTCCTCAAGCATATGTAAATTAGCATGTAACTCATGTCCCACCATCAAATGAGGCTCCTCCTTTGGGCCATGAATGCAATCATCTATATTAGAATGATTGTCAGTAATGTAGGAGTGAGAATGTAATATTGGAAACTTTTCATGAAGTTGTTCAATTTGAATCTCAGATTCTTGAAGTGCACTATGATTATTCTTCAAAGAATCCTGGGTGGTCTCCAACTGAAGAGTGATATTTCTAATGTCCTATTCATGTTCCAATAAATAAATATGATACATATCCACAATATCAAGAAGATTATCTTTATCTAAAATCAAATGCAAAAAGTTACCTTTCATGTCGGTCATTGCCTTCTGAATCTTCTGCAAGTTTTCAATAGAAGATGGATCTTCCATTGATGCAACTCTCCAACAAGAATGTTATAACAATGAAATAGTGTCATGAAAAGTGCTCAAGGCCTCATGGATCTTCCTTTTTATCATATTCAAATTCCTTGCAAGAAAGTGTGGCTTTGGAGATTAACATCATCTTATTCCTTCGGTGCAACATATCCTTTTTTACTCTCATGGAAGAATTCTCTTGTAGGAAAATGTTCCAAATTGATCTCTAAGAAACCAACATAGAGACTTACACATACTTTATTATATTCTATACTATATATGTCTATAGTGTCTCAGGATCTTATTATGCACAAGCTTCTCCTTCACTACAAATATCTTGCAATGACTTTCACTCCTCTTCATATATCTTTGCTTCTGATTCACCACTAGAAGGACTAGGTGTTTCATGGATCCTCTCGATGAATATGGATGGATGTTTTTTTTTCTCTTTCTTATTCAATAAATTGGATGTATCTTCTTATTCCTAATGGATGCCACAAATAAGATGATTTCTACCCTCTTAATTCTCCTCCAATGGTTGATCTTCAATTGTGTATTTACCCTTATCTAGATCAATTTATTCACATAATTTTATTGAAACTTTATTTGTATACAAACCATGGAAGAGTATATCAAATTTTTGCACTGCAAGTGGTTTTTATAAGAACTCTGTAAATTCATGCATGCTCTTCTCAATAATTTGTAGTAACTTATCCAATGGATTCATCTTTTCTTCCTCTAGAAAAGCGTGAACAATTATAGACATTAGTGGATCGAGCCTATTATATTATTGGTGTATGATGACATAATCATATTGATTATACTCAAATGGAACATGCAAAACTCAACTTGTGGTTTCATCCCCTTCATCAACATAGATGATTTAATCCTCAGATGAGGACTCTTCCTATTCTTCCCATACATAATCTTCAACAACAAGTACTAGTATCATGGTTTCATATATGAACTTGAGAGATTAATTTCCACATGAGTAGATGAAAGTGATTTTATACTACTCTGATGGACCTTTTTTAAATTAAGGCACACTAAGGAAAAATTTGAAGGAATGCATTGACTAGTTTAGACAAGATTTGCACAAACACTACTAACTATACCCAAACCCTTCCAAAAACTTGATGAAGAGGATAAATTGTAGGTATATGATATTTAAAATAGTACAAAAAATATCCATACTTTTAAAAAATCACATTTACTAGGATACTTCATGCCCAGGACAAACCTTTGACTAAACTAAAGGATCTGAGGAAAAAACCCCAGGATTTATGTGGAACCCAATGGATTCTGGTGCGTAATGGAAGTGGATGGATTGTGTATAAGTCCCAATCCACTTATTATACTTTGAAATAACAATTCATATTTTATTTGGTAAAGTCTGGTATCATGGAGAGATCACGACAACTTTAGGACTACACAACTAGTCTAGATCTTTAAACATAATTAATGGGAAACAGATCTTTAGAATAATACTTGGAATGTGTTAATTATGAAATTAGTTAAAAATAGGAATTTCCATAATGGAAATTCGTTCAACAGAATATAGTAAACTAAAAAATACTGAAAACTAGTTAAAATCCATGCAAATCTAGAGAGGGTGTAGAAAACTCATAAGAATTCACACTGTTGCATTATGAAAGTTCAAGAATGATATCATAAGTTCAATATAAAATTAATTACATAAAATATTATCCAATAGGATTCTCAGAATAGTTTCAGTACTCAACATATTTCATTGCAATCAATCATCATTGGAAAAGAACTGGAAATCTTGAGAATTCGAACTACTGGATTCGAAATACTTATTTTGACGTTTGAACTAGACTTGAATTAGAATAAAAATTTGCAATTAATGAAATGAGAAAGGATGGATTGCTTATCCATAAGTCTAACTGAAGAATCGACTAGTTGAAGAAGTACCAATGGCATATCTCTCGGCTGTGACTAGGGGCACATATCCCAAGTCGAATTGAAATATTAGAGCTATCAATTTAAAAACATAATTGAAAAAATAATGTCAATGGTGTGCTCAACCTCTTTCTTATAGACTTGGTTGACTTCTTGGACAAGTTACCTTTCTCATGGACTTGCATCTTTGTGAGGATTTTCTTTCTTTAAGCTGATTTTACTGCTTTTGGCCTACCTTGTATTCTTTTACTACTTTATCTTGTTTTTTTATGCTTTAATTACCTTAGCCTTCTTTTCCACTATTTTTATGCTTTTCTACCTTTCTTTGCTAGGATGCTTTTCCTTGTTTTTTTCCTTTTCTCTTATTTGCAACTTTTCAATGGTTGCTTGCTTTGCATTACTTTTCATCTAGATTTTTTTGTTGAATACAACTCATAGGATTTATCCTTATCCTATGCACCCTCTTGACCACTTATGCATTTTCAACAATTTATTGAATATTTAAAATATCATACTATAGACTACATGCTTCTCCAATGTTTATTTAATTAACTTAATAATTCATACGGCCAAAATTAATCTCATTCTTATTTATTTGAATTATGCCTAAACCCATGGGGATTGGATGGGTTAATAGGATGATCCACATGTCACCAAAATTGGGATATTACATCACCCAATATGACCATTTAGTCTATATCATCATTGAGTGCAATGGGTGTAGAAATTGGTGATCAATTAATTATGGGGGAAAATGAGACAAAACTTTGTTGGCTAATGGATGAGGTGATGATTCTTGGTTAGATAGATAAGGAGGAGAGGGTGGTAAATAGGCCTGTGTATGAGGAGAGGGTTGTTAGTCTGTTCATGGAGGAGGCGACGAGGGATAATTAACTAGTCAAGTAGTAGATGGTGGCTTGTTGAAAAAATGAGGAGAGGGTGGTCAATTGACTAGGGAATGAGGGGGAGGAGCAGGTATCCAATCAAATGGGGAATGAGGAGGAGGATGGGGTGGAGGATATGGAGGATCATGATCCTCAACATCTAGATTTGAAGAATAAGGGTGGTGTACATGGTGATACAACCTCCTCCTTTCTAGTGGTATCGCTACACTGACACCATGGCACGTCAATAGATTCATATCACATGGAAATGTTTCCAATTTACTAAGAAAATCTAGGTCCTATACAATCTATGTCACCCATACAGAGTGCACTCCATGTTGAGAAACAATTCAAACATAGGTAATCCACAAGCACCTGGTGGAATCTATGTTCTATCTTGCATCATAGGTTAGGTCTCTATATCTAAGGTTATACATAGGTCATTTCTTCATCTTTTTGGGGAGGAACCTTCCCAACATATGTGCCAATATATAAAAAATAGTAGACACCAATAATTAAACAATATAAAAAGTAATGAGTCAATTTAAAGAAAGTGTTACAATAAATTAGACGTGCATTAAATAAGATGAAAAATGTCACTAGATTAATGAAAACATAACATGGATTTACCTTTGGATTATAGTTTCTAATTCAAGGTAAATAGGATGTTATGACATCCTTTCCAATCTAATCCCAGGGTTGGGTATTGCATAATATCCAAAGCATGATCATCCTGATTGGAAAGCATTTGCAATACCTCTAAAGTGATCATACATGGGAACTCCATCTGGACCATATTAAGCAAAATATACCCCAACATGTGCATACACACATTGGTCATCGAGCTAGGATTAATATGATTGAAATATGGCCTAGTGGTTGGAAATATACCAAAAAAAGTTATGAACCAAAAGGGAATCCCATCCTCGCCTCAAACATAGAGAAATAACAATACAAAGGTAAATGAAACTTTCATAAGAAAATAACAAGTTGCCTAACATCTAGGTCTCTCCACTAAAGAATATACATAGTATAATAGAGGGAAACTAATGTTGTTCCCATTGGTGGTTTAATCTGTCACTATCAATATGAAAAACGAGAGGCACCTAACCTGCTATGCGTTGAATGAATGCAAATCCAACTAGCTAGAAATGAACTAGAACTAAACAAGGCCAATGATGTCATCACTAACATATATATCAACATTATATAACTATATTTATCTTGCAACATTAGGTGGTATATTAAGGATATGTGAAAATCCTACCCTTTTCTAAACAACCTAGTAAGGAAGTATACATCCTCGTTTATGCGAAACATTAGGTTAGAGATCAAAGAAATGGGGAAAATCCTACCCTATTATAAAAAACCTAGTAATAAAGTAGATATCCTATTCTTTGTTTCGCTATCATAGATAAAAATTGACATTAAAGGCCTTCCTGGAATGATTTCAATAGTAAATCAACTGTCTCAATAGAACCATATTCCTCTTGAGGGATGTAGCCTCCTCATAAAACTTAGGGAGGCCAAAATTCCTTAAGAAGAGATGACTTTGTATTGTAAAAGGAAAAGTGTACAAATCCCTCTCCCTCTATCAGGACTTTGACTCCTGCAAAAACAATATACAGGTTGACCTACTATTCTTTATCAATTTTTTGCTGATGAGTGTAATTCACATAAAACATTCATTAGGAACACACACACACAACATTAAAAAATATATGTTAAATGAACATTTTTTTTTTATTTTTATTTTTAAATTCAGAAACTAGTCTATTGAATTAAAGTAATGGTACAATAAAAAATACAGTTCAGGGTATTAATTCTGCAAGTAGAAAGTGGCAAAAAAGGAAAAAATTATGCCCCTTAGGGGAATTCATACCTATACAGACAGAGTGACCCACCCTGTGGGAGGGAGAATATACCCTTGTAGCACAAAATTTACAGAGTTTGAAAATGAAAAACTGAAAAAAAAACTACTGTAAATAGCAGGGGAATCTGAACCCTAAGGGACCCAATAAAAAAGTGAGAGTACTAGAATCATTAACTTTAATTATGGCATGAGAGGTTATTGATCCTCTATTGGAACCAAAATATGAATCCCAACTAGGAATTGGGTTGGCCCTTCATAGTGGGGACCGGTGGATTGTCAGATACCTGACCATCATGTTTTGTCAAACCTCCTCCATTGGTGTTGGTTGCTTCATCGCTGCTTTCCTCCTCGTCGCTGCTCGAAGGGATTCATTTAACAAGAAGAGGATTCGTTTTTCTGTAATCGACTGCACTGCTGAAGGGGGATTTCCTTTCCTGGTACAAGGAATGTTTTGGTATGGAAGGGGGGATTATTTTCAATGTCCATAGGATCAGTTGAGGGGTTAGCGGAGGGAGAAGAAGAAGGAGTCACAGTGGGATCCAGACGGTTGAGCTGGAGGGTAGAGGGATGAATAAGCAGTCTGGATAGAATATTTTTTGTGACCCAGTACTTGTCCCTGGGTTCCATTGTCCGATTTGCTGCAGTGTGGAAGCCGGTGAGTTCATCCTCTCAGTCATCAAATAATTGACAGAGAAGGTTAGGAATCTCAAAATCCTAACCTTGAGTGTTGTCTTGAGTGGTAAAGCTTACAGCCCAGTCATTAACATTGTCGTGGCCTCCTCAAGCTCATTTGGGTGTATCTCACTGTCTGTGCGACATGGTCCGGTCAGCTGACCACGCAGAGTATTGAAGCACCTGTGCATCGAATAATGGACTAAGAACGCGTGGCAAAAGATTACAGTGTTTTCCCTTCACCTCCAAAAATGCCAGATAATCGGTCTCCATAGGGATGAACAGAGTCGAGCAAATGTGAGAAAAAATGTTGATCAGGTCGCCCTTAACAAAGGGGCACACATATTGAGACGCCATTAATATGTCCTTAATGTTGAAATTGAGCATGGGGTACCATGTGACATCAGAGCGATCATGTCGCATCGTGAGTTGGTAGCTCACATAAATTTGGGTTGGTGCCTGTTATCAACCCAAATGGCACTTCTCCGTCCGAGTGCCAACATTTTGTATGTTGGCGCACAAAAGGACATTTATGGATTGAAGGTTGCCTAAAACACTATAGATGGGCATGTAATGAATTACATTCACTATCCATCTAGCTTGCCATTTTTACCTTTTCATATGTCAATTGTTGTACGTGACTTTGCTTATAAGCAACCTGTGTACATACGTGACTTTTCCTACAGCATGTCACGTACTGTACGCGAGTATTTGTCATTGCAACCCACGCACAGATCTATATGCGGGTTTCCCTTATAGCAACTCGTGTGTCATACATGGGTTTCTAGTATCAATACTCGTGTACACCTTCCTTTGACATTAAAAATAATAAATCGTGATTAATTGAGATTTGTTAAGCCCTAAACAATAACTATCTTAATTGTCTCAACCTCCTCAACCTTCGAAACTACCTTATTTCACTTAGTATAAATAAAGGCCTTGGGGAGGGCATTAATCAATCATACTTGGAGAGCAAAGTTATGCTGGTGGTATCTATTCAGAAGTATTTGGAGCAGTAGAACTCAGAATCCTTTGGTTGCAGAGGAGTCCTTGTTTCAGGCGTTGGGTTGTAACCTTAACTCATTCACTATTGTTAATAAAGAGAATCATTATTCCAAATGTGTGTTGAATATCTTTCATGTATCATGGTTTGATGAATATTTATGATTAATCACTCTATATACTGTTTATCTAACTTGTCATATATACATCTATAAGTTTGCACTCAGAGGATTTTCTCTTTGCAGGTGAAGGAGAAACATCCCTGAAAGCTTTGGAGGAGAAGCAGAGCGGGAGAAGACAAAACTTGGATCAACCATCGTAAATCGAGTGAGTCTATCCTATCTTCTTATTTCATTTCTATACTTTAAAGCTGATTGTCTGCAAGTTTTGAGAGTAATTTGGTAACCCCAGACCTTCGATTATAAGGTGTTTATTCCTGAACAACAGAACTGGTGACTGCGCTGGGGAGCCCAGACTGCTGTAGGTTATTTCTGTTACCCATGACCAGTCTTTGCCTTGAGTTTGTGTGTGGTATCTTGTCCTGGTTCATGCTTACCATAGTGTTTCAAGGCCTTGTGGATTTTCCTTCTTTTTGAGAAAATTTTGTACCTGTGCGTGGTTTTCTCTTATACACAGTCGCATACAGAGTCCTACGTACGTGGGTTGCTCTCTAGGACAATCGCGTACAGTATGCGAGTTGCCCTTATACAAAGTCACGTAAAATCCTTGAAATAGGGATTTTTTGGCTAGGGTTTGCTTGTCCCTGTCCTTTTATGATTCCTGTTTGTTAGTTGGTCTTCCTTATAAGCACCGTGCTGTTAGTTTGATGACCTTGTTGGCCACACCTTGTGCTTTCCTGTAAAGCCCTTGAGTTTCTTTTGTTTGGATTGTCTTCTGTTTGCATTTTGAAGTAGGTTTTCCTGTTTGGGTTATAGGTTGAAGTGTTTTTGTCCGAATCAGTGATCAGGGTTCTGGGCAATGTTTTTCCTAGTCTATCTTTGGATAGTGATTGGTTTTCCACTTACCTTTGTGTGTTTTCAGTGATTTCTTGTCATTGTACCCGCCCAATCTAGGGTTCCAAGTCTTCCCTTGTTGGTTGATATTTGGTCTTATTAATCTGTTTACTTCAATTTGCTTGCTTTATATAGTTGATTTGATCCAAGTATACTCAAGTTTAGTGCATTTTAGGTGCATAGTAGTGTTTGAGCATTTTAAGAAGTGAAAAGAAAACATTTTCAATTTTTTTGCATTTTTTTTTGCATAAGTAGTTTTATTTTTCAATTTTAAAATATAATCTCAAAACTACAAAAATATAGTCTTAGTTTCTCTTTATCGTTGCATTTGTTCATCAATTTATATTTACAAAAGAAAAAGAAGTTTGCTTTAGTAGTGGTAATTTGCTTTGAAAAAAATACACCTTTGTTTTTTTGTTTCTTATCGAGTCAAAAACACCATAGTTCATCACTCCACTTCCTTCTGAGTAAGAAATAGCCCTTAAAATGAATGCAATAATTAAAATTTACTAGTAATTTTATTTTCTAGGGCCATTAACCTACTAGCTTAGGCTAGACTTGTGGGATAGGAAGTGTAAACTTCCCATAAGTTTTAAAATTCAGACGTAGTGGACTATTCGATAGGTAAATCCTTGTCTTTATCAACTGTATCTGGGAAGCTGCACTCAAAAGGGAGTTAAGCACGAGGCCATGTGGAGGCATTGGACTGAGGAGATAACCCTCTGATTCCTTGTCAAAACGTAAATCAGGACTTTTATGCATCTGGGGATTCTGTCATAGACATAGTTTCGAGCTCAGCTACCCTGCCCATGCGTACGAGTTAGGTTTGCGATTGTCCCCCCAGACTATTGGTATAGCTAAGGTAGCCTTTAGTCACTTGACATATAGGGTTCATACGTAGGTAAACCAGAAGCCTATTTCTGGTTCACCTTGGATGGGCTTGGAAGGTAACCCTTGTTGAAAGTGTAGGAAGGCAGTGGGTGATTCCTCCACTTGTGCCTAAGAACCACTTCAAGGACGCCAAGTAACCGCTCTTCAGCTTTCTTCAGGAAAGCATATATTTCACCCTTGTTGACTGTTTAAGGCTTTAGGAAATTTCGTAGTGTTTTCTCTATGGTTTTGTCTGTGTTTAGTTGGCCTTAGGGTTTGATTTGTTAAATTTTCAATTGTGGAGGACCAACCTATAAGAAGGTCAAGAAGGTTGCAAAACCTTCCTCCTCTCATCACATTGGAACCTCCACCTCCACCCCAAAGGTGGAGATTGGACACAGACAGTTCATTTGAACTGGTAGGAGTAAGTGAAGTTCCAGGTGAACCATCACTTATAGCTAACCATCTTGATTTTGATACAATTGAGATAAAAGACTTGCAGATTGACAAGTTAGCAAGGAATTTTAACACTCCCTTGACTGACTTAAATGATCTTGTGATCGTCCAGGTTAGACCTTTTGATTCACCTGTTTTAGGTGTCCTTGTGGGTAGGATTATGTCTACTACAGGAGAAAGTTCTTTTGTTTTCACCTCAGCCGTGCCGGCTGAAGGGGTGCTACCTCCCCCAGTTAGTACCCCTAGATCAAGCATACCTACTATGCCATTGACTACAGCAAGTCAGGTGGTCCAACCACCGGTTCACATAAGCTTAGCAGGTACTTCTGGTGACATGGTTACTGGGATTCCTAGTATACCTACTATTCCTTATTCCTTCACATACACTGCCCAGAGTGGTCCGGTAGGATCCTCGGCTTTCGTCCAAGGATTTCCTTGGAATGGGGGGCACATTCCCCCATCCACTCCATACGTAGGCCCATCACCTCTTTATGTAGGAGTGCAGTTTGGAAACAACACCTCTTATGGGAAAAGTTTTCAAACTCCGGTCTTGGCCTCATTTACGAGCTCTCCCTTTTCGTTGTTCAGTAGAGAAATACCTGCTCCTGTTTTTCAAACCCCAGTTTCGATTGGGACAGCCCGAACCTCTTATACTGCACCTCCCACTCACAACCTTGTGGCTTATGGATGGAATCCATTTCAAATTAATCGATCCACTTCACAACCAGTGGCAGGGGGAAACCCCACCTTTACTTATAGGCATTCGGGGGCAGGTCCCCCTAATCCGCAGACTGGCACTTTCAGTTCCCCAATTCAACCCAAGCTTCTGTTCCTGGTAATGTTAAAATTGCCAAGCTTGTCTAAGTTGATGAATGACCCGGTGAGGCATGACCCCTTGTGGCCACCTGTTCCCACCAAATTTCCATTGGACGTCCCTAAATTCAAGGGCAAAGTTGGTGAAGATCCTGGGGTTCATGCCACCAAATTTAATTTATGGTGTTCTTCGAATTCACTGAATGAAGATTTAGTTAGCTTGAGATTGTTCCAAAGAACCTTAACAAGTACCGTGGCAAAATGGTACATTGAGTTGCCTTCTGCTGCTTTCAATAGTTTTTAGGACTTGGCTAGTGCATTCCTTAGCCACTTTCAGCTTCCGGTCCAATATGATTTCGGAATAGACTTTCTCTCTACCTTTAGGCAGAACAAGGCTACCCACATCTTGGATCATATCCAAGAGTGGAGGAGGTGAAAGAGCCTTATAAAAGCCACTATTTCTCCTGAGTTCTTACTAGAGTAGTTCCTTAAATCCCTATTGCCCTACATATCTAAGGACGTATCCACCTCAGGAGTGACAAATGAAGAAGAAGCCATTCTCACGGCCCAACAATTGGATTTGATTTATTCATAATCTGGGATCTTGTATGAGATTATCCCTAAGGCGTCGAGGCCTACCCACGATGTGGAGAAGCCTAATCCGGGGCCCCATGCTGATGGTGTGGTTGGGTCCGTAAACTCTCCCACCGTAGAGTCTTTGGCTAAACAACTTCATCAGTTGTCCATCAAGCATTCTACGGCAGAGGAAACAAAGGATGCCCCCTCCCCCCAGAGTGCAAATGTTTTTGCACAAACCTCTTAGAAGGGCAATCAGCAGCCCGATGGGAAGAAAAAGAGAGGAAAGAAAGGAGAGGGAAATCAAAACAAGTAGAAACCCGCGAATAGTGCTAATGAGGGAAAGAAAGAAAAGAAAAAGGTTAAATTCCCGTGTAAGTTGTGCCATGAAGATCACCTCACTCACCTTTGTCCCCTTATGGAATAAGCGCAGAAGATGCTTAAAGCTCAACAACTGGCTGTCCTGATTAAGGATCCTTTTCCCCAAGGGTAGAACTCTACTTCAGCTTATAATGTAGTAGGGGGCACTCCAAATGCCCTTGACCCAAACTATATCAACATGGTTCGATCTTTGACTTTGTTATATACTAGGAATAAAAACTATGAGAAAGAGACTCCTAAGAAGGGTAAGGCTACAGGTGAAACTTCTAACCCTCTCACAATCGAGAAGCCTACTGAAACTATGCCGAAGATACCGAAAGGTGTCTTCAAGAAGACCTTGCATAACCCTAATGCTAGGGATGCTTCAAACTACTCCGTGGTTGAAGATCTAGCCCAAACCCCGTGTGCAATGTCAGCTTTAGAGGTGTTACAGAGCTGTCCCGCCCAGTGGGATGCCCTCTTAGAAGCTTTAGGCAGCATGGACTTGTCGAGTCTCAAGGCGAAATTTCATTTGTCAGATGTTAAAATTTGCCTACCTTACCATGTATCCTTATCAATAGATGTCATCCATGGTGGAAAGACCATTGGAAGGGAAGTCGTTGATGAGGGTGCTTCTACATGCGTTATGTCCTTGTCCTGTTGGAAATCTCTCGGATCCCCAGAGATGGTCCCATCAAACACTCTACTTATTGCTTTCGATGGAAGGTCATTCCATCCGCATGGTATCCTACTAGCTTTTGAAATTAAGTTGGCAGGGAAAGCAGTGTCTGTTGAAGTGGAAGTGATTGATGCACCTTTGGAATATAATTTGCTTCTGGGAAGAAACTGGACTTATGCCATGTCCGCTATTACATCGGCTGTCTTTTGGGTAGTGGTTTTTCCACATGAAGGAAAGTTGGTTACTGTTGACCAACTTGATTTTACTCGAAAAGGCCGTTTAGATTCTAATGAGTCCGCTGTGCCATTGGTTGATCATGTTGCACTGAATGTATGCATCACTGATGGGAACATTTGATCTTCCAACCCTGATTAACTATATTGGTTCTACTAGTGTGGGGAAGTCCATAGCCATGGTTTTTGATAGGACTGATCCTTGGGTTCTCCCTTCCCCCCATGAACTGGAAGTTCCCTTATCGAAAGTGGAAGTAGCTTACCAAGATATCACTCAGACCACTGTTGATCCCATTTCAGACCCTCTCACAATCTCAGAAGACCTGGAATAAGTCTATTTTCCTGCGTGGGCAGAAAACTATTTGCACTCTACAGACTGTTTAGATATAGTTTTACCTTCTGATGAAGCCATTCTGGAAGCCATGAGTGGACATGGCAATATCTGTGAATATCTTCACCATCGATCCTATTTTCTTCCATAGCTAATCATAATAGAAAATCAAGAGTTTCATATGAGACTGTAAGTTGATGTTGATACACCCATCAATCCCTTACCTAGGGAAGGAATGTTTGCCAAGGGGAATATGGAAAATATTTCCGCTACTATCCCTATCAACATCTCTGTAAATCCCGATGTCGTGGAAAACATATATATAGGTGCAAACTGCTCTCTTGAGGAGATTGCTATCTATACTTCCTTGTTTAAGGAATTTTGCGATGTCTTTGCTTGGTCATATGAGGAGATGCCAAGCATTGATCCATCGATTGTTGAATATGAGATCCAAGCATATCCTGATGCCAAACCTATTCAGAAAAAGTTAAGACCTATTAACTTGCGTAAAGCGGCGACTGTGAAGGCTGAAGTTGAAAAACTATTGAAGGCTAGTTTTATTTATCCCATAGCTCTCATGGAATGGGTATCCAACCCTGTTCCTGTTGATAAGAAGCAAGGGACCATACGCGTTTGTACTGACTTCAGAGATTTGAATAAAGCCTGTCCTAAGGACAACTATCCCACACCATTTGTAGACCAGATTATAGATGCTTGCGTAGGAAGTGAAGTGTTCTCGTTCATGGATGGTTTCTCCGAATACAATCAAATTCAAATTAAACTGGAAGACCAACATAAAACTACTTTCATTTGTCCTTGGGGTACCTTTGTGTACAAAAAAATGCCCTTTGGATTGAAAAATGCTGGGGAAACCTTTCAACAGGCAATGAACTTTGCCTTCCATGATATCAAATCCATTGTCGAACCTTACCTTGATGATTTGCCTGCACATTCTCGTAAGAGGATTCAACATTCAGATCACTTACGGTTGATATTTGAGAGATGCAGATGCTATAAGATCCACTTGAATCCCCACAAGTGCATGTTCTGTGTCGAGTTAGGAATATTGCTCGGGTTTGTTTTCTCTAATAGAGGCATCCAGGTGGATCCATTAAAAGTTGAGGCCATTGTAAATCTGCCTCCTCCTTGTTCTATCAGGAAACTTCAAAGCCTGCAAGGAAAGTCTAATTTTCTTCAAAATTTTATGATTAAATATGCCAAGATTACCAAGGGTTTCATGCGCCTGCTTAAACATGACACCCCATTTGTATGGGATGAAACTGTACAACTCGCTTTTGAGGCATTGAAAAAATCTTTGTTGTCGGCACCTTTACTGTGTCCGCCAGATTACTCTAGGGATTTTATATTGTATCTGGCTGTGTCCGAGTCGACCATTGGGGTAGTACTGGTCCAGGAGGATGATAAGCTCATAGAGCATGTCGTTTAATATCTTAGTCATGCTTTGGCCAGACTTGAACTCAGGAACTCCCACGTTGAGAAATTAGCCTTAGCAGCTGTCTATGTTGTTCAAAGGTTACGTCACTACATTCTACTAAGGACCACAACAGTAGTGGCCGATGTGAATCCCTTTCAATATGTTTTGTCCCAATGGATTTTTGGGGGGAAATTCAACAAATGGATAGTCATTCTTCAAGAGTTTGACTTGGATTTTTAGTCTGCTAAGTCTAAAAAGTCCTTAGTTTTTGTTGAGCTTATAGCAAAATTTCCTACTGAAGAAAATGTAGCTGTTGAAGATGACTCATTTCCAGATGAGCATATCTTCTTGATATCCACCTCTGATCCTTGGTATGAAGATATTCTTATATATCTCTAGACTTTGAAGTATCTTGCAGCTTCCTCACGGGAGGAACGACCTAAATTACGCCTTCATGCTAAGAACTACCTCATCATAGGAGATACATTATATCGAAGAGGGGTAGATTACATTTTGAGTCGATGTCTTACCCATGAGGAAGTAGAGATTGTCCTGAATGATTCCCATAGTGGAGCATGTGGGGGTCATTTATCTGGGTTAGCAACGGACCAGAAGATACTACGTGCCGGTTATTTCTGTCCCACAATCTTCAAATATTGTGTGGAAGTGGTGAAGCACTATCATCCTTGTCAGCTTTACACCAGGAAAATGTGGTCACATCCTACTTCATTGTTTCCCCTTGTCTCGGTAGGCCCCTTCATGAAATGGGGGATTGATTACGTGACATGCAACCCAGCATCGGTTGGGGGGCATAAATATTTTATTGTCGCTATTGACTATTTTACAAAATGGGTAGAGGCAATGCCTACTTTTAAAGGCGACAGGGAAACATTAGCTTTCTTTGTATTCAATTAGATTATAGCACGATTTGGTATACCCAAATTGATTTTCACTGACCATGGCAGTCATTTTCAAAATAGCATGATGACGGAACTGACCACTATGCTTGGATTCAGACAAGAACATTCATCTTCGTACTATCCGCAAGCAAACGGTTAGGTTGAGGCTGTAAACAAGACTTTGAATACCATCCTCAAACGTACAATTGATGTAGACCGTTCTAACTGGAACATCATGCTATACCCTGCTCTTTGGGCGTACCAAACTAATGTAAAAACTGCTACTGGTTTCTCCCCCTTCCTACTCATGCATGGAGTGGAAGCCATTACCCCGGTTAAATGTGAAATCCCGTCTTTGAAAATAGCTATTCATGTGTTACCCGATACGACTGAGCTTGAAGAATGTCTGGTAAATTTAGAACACCTTGATGAGCAGTGTAGAGATGCACTGATTGCTAATCAAGCTCACAAGAATAGGGTCAAAAACCAATATGATAAGTCGGTCAAACCTCATATTTTCTCTGAGGGGGAACGTGTTTTGCTTTGGGTCCAAGACAAAGAACCCCTAGGGACAGGAAAATTCAAGGCCATGTGGTTAGGGCCTTATGTCGTGTTGAAGGTCTTAAAGAAGGGCGCATATGAGTTAATTGATTTTGATGGGAACAAGCTTCCTGAGCCTAGAAATGGGCTCTACCTAAAAAAGTACTATGCTTAGGCTTAGCGCTTTTTCTTGTATTTTCTTGTATGTATTTTTATGTACATTAGTTTGTCGGTTTTGTTTTTTATACCATCTGCTCGTTGTTGCAGATGTCTTCTGAGAGCTATCTAGGTTTTGCTGATGGTGCCAGTCGCCACACTTGTAATCTAGCTTCAGCAGCAGGGGTCATTTACTCTCCCTCAAGACAGCTAGTTGCTGCAGGAGGCGCTTGCTTAGGTCCTGCTTCTAATAATGTTGCTGAATATAGGGCTGTAATTGAGCTTCTATGGGATGCTTTGTCACATGGTATCACCCAGCTAGAAGTCCACCTGGACTCTCAACTGGTGGTTTCCTAGCTCAATTGAGCTTATCAGGTGCGAAACCCTATTCTATTACATCAGTTCATGCAAGTTAGGTTATTGGAAAGAAATTTTGAATTTATTATATTCAATCACATTCCAAGAAATC
>LPNX011018288.1:178300-196261 GCA_001517045.1 Pseudotsuga menziesii
AAAATGTCCTATATCTAAGTAGGACCACCTTGGTCCCCATGGTATCTCTGTACTCTAGCTTCCTCAGCCTCTTCGTCTTCGGCAGCCTCCACAACATCTATGTACAAAAGAATTGCTCTGGCCACCCGCCTCAAAAGGCGTAACCAGACAGGTGGAACTCCAACCACAAACTCCTGCATGACAGCCGGGATATGCTCTATCCGTAAAGTGGGAATTCTCTGGGTAATCCTGGCCAGCTTCCCCTCCAGAACCAAAATAATCCCTGGGTATTCACCTAAGACAGGACGAACAAACATCCGTGGATGCCCCTCAGGGCAAATCGGTCCAATATCTGCATTTTGACATGTTTATAGGATTAGGACTTTTATACATATGTATATATCTATAATTTAAAATTCATAAAAGTTTTAAACATTAAAAAATTACCTAGATCTCCCCATGCTCCTCCTCGAGGGAGGACAAGGTCTGGATCACCTTGAAAATCCATTCTGGCATACGAAAACTGCTTTAGTGCCGGTAGCTGCCGCTCCCACCAGAAGTGGAAGTCATCATCATACACACTCTGCACTGAGCCTCCTCCTCCTTGACGGAGGAATATGTATCTCCATCTGCTCAGCCTAGGTTGACATGGATATCAGACTAGTAGGGGTATGGCAGGGCTCAACCCTGGTACTCTCTCTTGAAGAAGGCAACCAATATGCTAGAATACCCGAAATTCTTCCTCCCTCTCTTGCAATCAGAGAGTTGTTTTCTCATAATTGGGACAACTCCTAAACACCAATCATACAGGGCACCCTGCATACAATCCACCACCAACCTCATTTGGTTCCGTGTAGCTAGATGTAATGAAGAGGATCCCGAAACCCTCACTATGGTGCTGGTCAGTGCCTGTAGCATAAGATCACAGGTATGTGCAATAGGGGTGCAGCTCCCTCTCTTCTGGGTACCAGGTGTGTAGTACATATCAATGTAGTTTTGGACACTTAAAAGATCACCGCCCCTGCCAGTGCCCTCTAAGTTGACTGGTGCTCCTCGTCGTGATAGGCCGGCAATAAAATATATGTCCTAGGAAGTAATTTCCAAAGTTTCACCCTGTAGGTCAAAGATCCCTAAATCATGGTCCCAGTAGTTTATCATGAACTCCAGCAAACGGACATTGGCCCGCATTGGTGATGTACAAAAGAAGTTTAATAACCCACTCATTCGTAAAGCATGTATGGTGGGTGCACTTTGGAGTGCTTCCTGGTCCATGTCCTCATGCTCCCGTTCCCTCCATTCTACCACCATCTTCACACCTAGCAAAACAATCATTATGAATCATCGATATCATATAAAATTTCAAATTTTTTGCCTCAACTTAGATTTTTATCCTTCACGCAGTACACACGACTGTCTAGTTAGACATGTTGCATACTATATGCGACTGTCCCTAAGGGCAACCCGCATACAGAACGTGTCTACACAAGTTTCAACATAGTGAAACCACGTACACAGCGTGACATGCTTTAGGATGCTTAAAAATATGAAATTGGGACTCAAAATTGAAAATTGTTAGGATCAAATTGAAGAGCTCAGGGTGTAGGATTACCTGCAACTTACAGAATCGAAATTCGTCCACTAGATTGTCCACACCGATCGAATGAAGGTAGAGGTAAAAACTTGCTTTTTATGGCTAAAAATCAAAATGGTGAGTTTTTTTTAAAATTTTTGAACTATTTATAGAAATGATATATCTAAAGTGGGTTTTTTCCTATAGTTCAAAATGTATTCAACTAATACCATATCTCTTTTGGACTTGTAACAGGTTTTTCATCATTACAAAGTGTTTTTGCTCCTATAGGGTGGTTTTTGACATTTCCAATGCATTTTTGCATCTATACTTAATCCACGTTAAACTTAGCAATCAACATTTTTCCACGGACTATGGTATTTTAAACCATTAGTTCCCTGTCTTTACCATTGTTCTTCTGTGGATAGTACCTTCCTTTCATGAGTATCCTCATTTGAAACCTATGTTGTCTTTTGATACTCATGCTGCAGTTGTTTTAGGTACAGGGGTATCTTCTTAGCTATTTTTCACGCCAAATAGAGCCTCTTTTGGGTCTCTTTTTACAAGCTATCCATTTATAGGACTCCCTGCCCTTATGGAGTTTCTTTAGGCCCAGGTATGACTCCTTAAAAATAGACTTGACTGCCGAGTTAACTTGTCCGTTCAAGCTCATTAAGAATATGTGAATGGGCATCCACATTGGTGGTAGGTTATCTCTTTCTTAGACCATGCGGAATAATACGAGAAAGGATCCCTCTCTTTTCTATTTGAATAGAGAAGAGTATTCTCAGGCATAGGTTTATCACTTTTCCGGACCTGAGGGACTAAATTTACGAAAAAGGAACTCCTGGTATGAGCTTAGTTTTCTCTTTTTCGTGCTCTGGACCTAAACATGAAAAGGATTTCGAGTGTACTTTGTGTCTTTGTCATGCTTGTTAAACACTAAAGAAAAAAGCAACGAGTTTATTGTTGTAAGCCCCATTTCTCATACCCAAATGGATCTTTATGAGTGATCTTGCTTTCCTTCACACTCGTAAAACTCAAGCTATTTATGTTGTTCTTGAAGGAGCGTTGGGTAGGTGGTAATTTAACCTTTTTCGGACCTCCCTGACTAAGTACGAAAATGTTCACCTTTTCTTCTACGGAAGTTAAGAGAGTTCTTTTGTGGTATGTTTTATACTTTTTCGGTCTCAGGAGACTAAATTGGATGAAAAAGGACCCCCCTGGAGTCTTCTTTTGGAATTTTCAGACTCTCTAAATGTGAAAACACCAGCTGAGCATGTACTAGTTCAGGCTCATTAAATCCACAAATCAATGACACTATCAAGCATTATTTTCTCTTCTCTTCAAGCTTGTTAAAAAGTGAAGAGAGATCTGAGTTGACTTTCCTGGACTCATTAAAATTTAACAGGGAAGGTAAGGAAGAAGTTTTCTCTTGTTTTCAGTTAGTGGCAGCATGTCATCCTTGAACATAGCACTCTCTATTTTTTTCGATACCCATGTCTCAGTGTTCACTTTCAGTTCAGCTATTGCTTCGAGTTTATTACTCCTCCTCTTGTGTGTTATACCTAGGGAATCTGATCATGTCTCCTACATGACAGATAAGTCTAGTTATTCTATCTATAAAGTTAAAAGCTGCCTTGGGTCATCTCTGTGTCGTGCTCATTGTTCAAGGACTCAACTCAATGTTTGATATCTATCCTGATCCCATCATTGTCATATCTATTATCATTTGTGTCTACCTTTTGTTACCTAGTTTCTAGTCACTCTTGTGATCCATTGGAGGATCTATTGCCTTCCATTTCACAGTATGGTTCCGCTTCAGTACTTCCTAACAACGAAGACCTAGAGTTTTGACGATAGTACCTCAGGATTCACTTCCATCATTGGTGAATTCCTTTTCTTTAGTTGTCTATTATTACCTATTGATTGAAAAACTATTGAATCCATTCCATGTTCGACTTCAGCCTACATTTATTCACATGGCTTGGATTGTACTGGTTCTTTGGGATTGTTTATGAAGACCTTAGTTTCTCATCTATGGACTAAGTTGCACAATATTATGTTTCATTTATGTACACAGCTTCTAGATCTTTGAAAACTCATCATTATTGTATATTGTGGCTTTGATCCACCTTTGTAATATACGTGGTCTTGTACCCATATTATATGATGTACTCAAACATTGTAAAGGAGCTAGTGTTCTAGTATATTGAACATAGCATCCTCAGATATGACTTTGTATATGACATTATTATGTATTTGTTTCAGGTACTACCTCTGCTCCATTGGATTTTTGAGTTCTCCAAAGATAAATATTATAATGTATTTCGGCCATCGCTTCCCTCTGACCTCACACATTAGGGGGTTTCTGTTATCAACCCAAATGGCACTTCTTCGTCCGAGTGCCGACATTTCCTATGTTGGCGCACAAAAGGACATTTATGGATTGAATGTTGCCTAAAACACTATAGATGGGCATGTTATGAAATACATTCACTATCCATCCAGCTTGCCATTTTTACCTTTTCATATGTCAATTGTTGTACGCGACTTTGCCTATAAGCAACCTGCGTACAGATCTGCACGCGGTTTTCCCTTATAGCAACTTGCATGTCATACGCGGGTTTCCAGTATCAATACTCACGTATGCCTTCCTTTGAAATTAAAAATAATAAATCGCGATTAATTGAGATTTGTTAAGCCCTAAACAATAACTATCTTAACTGTCTCAACCTCCTCAACCTTCGGAAACTGCCTTATTTCACTAAGTATAAATAAAGGCCTTAGGGAGGGCATTAATCAATAATACTTGGAGAGCAAAGTTATGCTGGTGGTATCTATTCAGAAGTCTTTGGAGCAGTAGAACTCAGAATCCTTTGGTTGCAGAGGAGTCCTTGTTTCAGGCGTTGGGTTGTAACCTTAACTCATTCACTATTGTTAATAAAGAGAATCCTTATTCCAAATGTGTGTTGAATATCTTTCATGTATCATGGTTTGATGAATATTTATGATTAAGCACTGTATATACTGTTTATCTAACTTGTCATATATACATGTATAAGTTTGCACTTGGAGGATTTTCTCTTTGTAGGTGAAGGAGAAACATCCCTGAAAGCTTTGGAGGAGAAGTAGAGCGGGAGAAGACAAAGCTTGGATCAACCATTGTAAATCGAGTGAGTCTATCCTATCTTCTTATTTCCTTTCTGTACTTTAAAGCTGATTGTCTGCAAGTTTTAAGAGTATGTTGGTAACCCCAGACCTTCGGTTATAAGGTGTTTATTCCTAAACAACAGTGCCATCCTGCAGGATTAATACGTGAGCATCATGAAGTCAGAGGAGTGACGTCAAGGGTCAGCTGTGTGTCCTGAAGGTCACTCCTTGGTGTCCAGATGGCGTTGAGCGACATGCATCCAGGGACATGTCTTTCTTAGTAGTTTTAATGTAGTCATTATTGAGAATGGAGTTAGGAATCTCTTCAAGGGAGAAATGTTGTAGAAAGGAGGTTGAAGAAACTCCCCAAATGGCTAGTTTGTCTATGAGAGAGTTGGCTTCGTGTTCAACATGATGAAAGGTAGTGGATTCCAGTTGAGAAAGGAGAAGAGCTAGTTGTTTTAGATCATAATACAATATCCATATGGGAGAAACCTTAGCGCAGCTAGAACCATTTTTCAAATTGATGGCCATGTTGAAAATGAGCTCCAAGTCCCCCTCTAGGATGAGCGGGAAGTGATCCTGATTGAAGGCGATGTGGATTCCTTGGAGGAGACATGTTAATTTAGTGGTGTTTTAGCTATCAATCCCTATCCTTTCATAAAAAAAACATGAAGAATATGATCAGTAGTAGATATTAAGAACCCCCCCATAACTAGCTTTGCTAGGATTTCCTTTGGATACCCCATCAAAATTGAGTTTGAAGAAGCCATGGGGTGGGACTTTCCAATGATGGGGGATGGAGGAGTGTGGAGCTTGTGTTGTAAGAGGGGTGGAAGCCTTAAGAGATGGAACTATCCAATTTTCCAAAAAAAATTCTCCATGGGGATTACCTGTAGATCATGTGCATGCCACTTGTGCATCATTGTGGTTTCCTTGATATGTTGTAAATAGGAGGCCCATAATTTTTCCATGGGATGAGATCTTACTTTAAATATCCTGAGGTTGCGTTCCTTCCAAATATTCTAGATAATGAAAACTGGGATAAGTTTCCATATCCTATTGAGGAGGGTATTTTTATAGGGATGGTTGTGCCAATGCTTGATGGTTTTAGAAATGTCCCCCCTGCAATGATCAGTTCTATTGAAAATGAAGGCACTGATATAGAAGGTGATCCATGGTTTCCTCTTGTTCTTTATAGAGAATACATTGTGAGGGTCTAATGAAGCCTCGCTTGAGGAGGTTATCCCATGTTATCCCACAAAAATAGTCACTTTAGGCCACGTTTTTATCCCCCAAATTTTATCCCATCAAATATCTGGTTGTTCATTGGGGCGATTGGTGGATAGATGGTATGATTCTTTTATGGAGAAAATACCTTTGGGCTTGTATCCCGACATGAGAATGTCAAGAACATGACTGGTTTTGATGAGTCTTTGTTGAATGTCCTCCCATAATACATTAGAGTAGGCATGCTGCTGAGTCGGATGCCATCTATCATCAATCAATCAATAGAGAGAATCCTTTTGAGTATTATGAACCCAAACGATATTGAATTTTTCATGATGGGGTATCAAAAATGTGTCCTGATAATTTTGAATATTATGCAAAGACTCCAAGCTTGAGAAATGGTTCCAGGAGTCCATACAAAAGTTGGCTACGGAGCCATCATGAATCTGCCAAAAACTATGTTGCTGGACAAGATGGCATTGGGAGCTAGTTGTGCTCCATATATGAGAACCCTTTGTATCCTATGAGTACCTAATGATATTCTAAGAAGGCCATTTGGAGGAATTTTTTTTTTCCAGAGTTGGGCCTAGGGACTACTATTTTTAGTGATCCAGTTCCACCAAATTTTAGCACTTAGAATTTCATTATTCTGAGCTGGATCCCAAAGAACAAGTCCCCCATCAATCTTCGTATGACAGAAGGTGTCCCATTTGACCACGGACCAATTATTGAGGCTTTGTCGCTTTCCATAGGAAATTACGTTGCATATTTTTCATGGATTTGAGTACCCATTTAGGGGTGGAAAACATAGAGAAAAGATAGAGGGCCATAGCCTACAAAATATATTTGATGAGAACAAGGCGTTCATATAGGTTGAGAGTGCGTAGGGTCCAGTAAGAGAGTCATAGTTCAAGTTTGGTGAGAAGGTCCCTCCAAGAGGTATGCTTGAGAGAAGATTCTATGAGTGCAACGCCTAGTTAATTCGAGGAGATATTAGAACCTTTGAAGCCAGGGATTCTAGAGATGTTACATTAGGAGAGAAGGGGTGTGTTGAAAAATAAAACTTCAAAATTTTCTAGATTAAGGACCATACCAGAGGCTTTGGAGAAGCTGGAAATGATGTTACTGAGTGTTGGATCCTTCTGGAAAGAGGGATGACCCATAAGTATATTGTCATTCACAAATTATTGATGGGTGAGAGGGGTCTTCTCATGAAGTGAGAGACCTTTGAGAGTACCAAGAGAATTGACGTGGGTGAGCATTCACCCCAGAACTTCAGTCATAAGAATAAAAAGAAAGGGAGAAAGTGGATATCCTTGTCATACTCCTCGATAGGGATTGAAAGTTCTGGAGGGAACACCATTGATGAGCACTGAGAAGAAAATAGTAGAAATGAGGTGAATAACCCAACATATCCAGGAGTGATCAAACCCAAAAGCAAGGAGAATTTGTTTAATGAAAGTCTAATTCGTTTGTCGAAGGATTTGGAGAGATCAAGTTTGAGGAGCATACCAGGATCCTTGGATATTTTGAGGGAGTGGATAACTTCATAATCCAGAATGATCCCATCAAGGATTTGACATCCTTCCACATAACCAATTTGTTCTGGAGAGATGAGATGTGGAAGTAAAGGATTGAGGCGATTAGCGATGACTTTAATGACGATTTTATAAAGAACATTGCAAAGGGACATGGGCCTGTATTTACTTGGTGTAGGAACTTTTTCCTCTTTAGGAATAAGTGTGAGGAAGGTGGCATTGATAGCCGAAAGAATATTATGATTGCTTCAATATTATTCCACCATTTCCCAGATTTTGTATTTGAGCATATCCTAACATGAGTGAAATAAATTGTCCATAAAACCATCTAGTCCTGGGGCTTTGTATTCCTTCATTTGTTTAATAGTTGTTTCCACCTCTTGAAGCATGGTGGGTCTCTTGAGCATGGCATTCTGATCATCCATAACCAAGGATGGTTTATGTGAAGTGAGCTATTGTATGGACGCATCTCTATCCTAATAATTTTTAGTACGAAGGTCTTCATAAAATGAGACAAGTTGTGCTTCGATGTCTTGGTAAGTTTACAATCTATTGCATTTTTTGTTTTTGAGGTGGGTGATGCGATTGTGCATGAGGTGTTGGATAGTGGAGCCTTCAAATAAGGAGGTATTGCACTTCCCCTCCTGAAACCATTCATTCTAGATTTCTGCTTCCAGAGTATCTATTCTTTCTGGAAAGAGGGATGACCCATAAGTATATTGTCATTCACAAATTATTGATGGGTGAGAGGGGTCTTCCCATGAAGTGAGAGACCTTTGAGAGTACCAAGAGAATTGGCGTGGGTGAGCATTCACCCCAGAACTTCAGTCATAAGAATAAAAAGAAAGGGAGAAAGTGGATATCCTTGTCATACTCCTCGATAGGGATTGAAAGTTCTGGAGGGAACACCATTGATAGCATTGAGAAGAAAACAGTAGAAATGAGGTGAATAACCCAACATATCCAGGAGTGATCAAACCCAAAAGCAAGGAGAATTTGTTTAATGAAAGTCCAATTAGTTTGTCAAAGGATTTGGAGAGATCAAGTTTGAGGAGCATACCGGGATCCTTGGATATTTTGAGGGAGTGGATAACTTCATGATCCATAATGATCCCATCAAGGATTTGGCATCCTTCCACATAACCAATTTGTTCTGGAGAGATGAGATGTGGAAGTAAAGGATTGAGGCGATTAGCGATGACTTTAATGATGATTTTATAAAGAACATTGCAAAGGGACATGGGCCTGTATTTACTTGGTGTAGGAACTTTTTCCTCTTTAGGAATAAGTGTGAGGAAGGTGGCATTGATAGCCGAAAGAATATTATGATTGATTCAATATTATTCCACCATTTCCTAGATTTTGTATTTGAGCATATCCTAACATGAGTGAAATAAATTGTCCATAAAACCATCTAGTCTTGGGGCTTTGTATTCCTTCATTTGTTTAATAGTTGTTTCCACCTCTTGAAGCATGGTGGGTCTCTTGAGCATGGCATTCTGATCATCCGTAACCAAGGATGGTTTATGTGAAGTGAGCTGTTGTATGGACGCATCTCTATCCTAATCATTTTTAGTACGAAGGTCTTCATAAAATGAGACAAGTTGTGCTTCGATGTCTTGGTAAGTTTACAATCTATTGCATTTTTTGTTTTTGAGGTGGGTGATGCAATTGTGCATGAAGTGTTGGATGGTGGAGCCTTGAAAGAAGGAGGTATTGCACTTCCCCTCCTGAAGCCATTCATTCTAGATTTCTGCTTCCAGAGTATCTATTCTTATTTGGATTTCTCCTCTATATCGGAATAAAGTTTTTCCTCCTTCTTATTCATCTCCTCTGTTCTTCCATTGGTAATGATTTGTTGTTACATGTGCTCCATTTCCTGTTCAAGTTGAGCTTTACAAGTGAAGATATTGCAAAAATTATGCTTATTCCAGTGTTTAACATGGTTCTTTAATAGCTTCAATTTCATTTAAATTTTGTACATACAAGATGAACCAGTGACTTGAGTGGTTAGCCACCAATCCTTAATCATATCAGGAAAATCAGGGTGAGTGAGCCAAAAAATTTCAAAGTGAAAAGGATTTCTATGTACTACCTCATCTAACTACTAATTTAAGTAAATAGGCCAATGATAAGAACTTGCGGTTGGAAGAATGGAAACTGTGAGTTCCTCATTCTTGAGCATGAGATGTTCCATGATGAGAAAATGGTCAAGCTTGGTGGCTATCTGGGCAGTTCCTCCTCTTTGATTATTCCAGGTGTGAATTCCATTGTTGGAATCCATGTCTATAAGGCCATTATTGTCAATGAATTCTTTAAAGAGAAGATATTCTAGGTAGCTTAAGTGATGCCCTCCTTGTTTTTCCTTTGAAGAGATGATAAGATTAAAATCTCTTCCCAAAATTTCTATGGGATAGGGTTTATCCTAAGTGTTCCAGTGTAGAAAATCCTGGATATGAAGTTTTTGATAAAAACGTTGAGGGCCATATACATTAGTGATTCTATCGTGTAAGTTATTTCCAATGGGATGGAAATGAGCTGAGATGGAGTGACGAGAGGATGAGATATTATCTAGATCTACATCCAACAGATTACAAGATATATTTAGACCAGTGAATGCATCTGCTAAGTTAATAGAAATGGATATGCTGCCCTGCCATAATCTATTCATCAAAATGTCTAGGTTGACATTGTTGGATTTGGTTTCTTGTAACATGAGGATGGTAGGTTTTTCCTACTGGACCTTTCTTTTCAATATTCTATGTTTTCTTGGGTTATTGATTCTCCTTATATTCCAAGAGATCACCTTCATTGATTAACTAATGGGTTGGAAGGGAAGAACTACATAAGGTGGGAATATTTCATTAATTCCATGATCCTGGTTCCAAGAGTGGAAATTCTTTGCATGTCTATTTTTCTGCCTCTTTTTTGGCTTCCTTGACACTCCTTTTTGTTTCCTTGGGGTTACTAGCGATGATCTCAATTCTAGCATGAGTTTTGGGTGAGTGTAAGATATCAGTTAGTAACTGAATCATCTTAGGAGATATTGCATGTAGAGTATTATTTTTGCAAGCATATTCTAGTCCTAAAATATCTAAATATCCTAGATCTATGTCCCCCATATCCTCATCCATTAAGACATCAATATCTTGAGTGGAGGTGGGGATATACGGGCCATGTGTGCTTTGTTTAGGGGGCTGATATTGTTTGGACGGGTCATCTTTTGTAATCTTGCTGTATTTTGCATCTTTTTTTCCTTTTTGAGATTCTTGATGGAGTCGCTTTGTTGTGGAACGTGCTCCATCCTCTCATGTAGCCTGTTCATCATGTTTGGAAGCAAACACCTCAAAGATCTTGCTGGTGATGGGATTAGAATGTTTGATGATAGCGGGGTTATTCTTCCCCTATTTCCTTTTATTGGTTAATTTATTGAATCCCTCATCGTCTGTGTTGGGGTTTTGTTTTTGCTCAGTGGGGCTCTGATTTGAGGCAAGTCACCATATTGATTCACATGCTCATGACACTTTATGCATCAGAAAGGCACGTACTCATAGTCTAGCGGCTACACCCATTATGTGTCCTCATGATCCAAAGTGACAGAGTCTGGAAGTGTTTTGGCTATGTGCATGTAGACACAAATTCAGGCATACTATTTGTACCTTTGTATTTTGGCTTGATCTGCGACTTTGACCAAATATCCCAGAGAATTTCTGATATCGTTGAGAGACTATTCATACCAGTAGTCCTGAGGAAGTGAGTATAGTTGAACCCATATTGGTGCCTAGGACAAGTTTTTAAGTTTTTGGACTGAATCGTTCAATCCAATTTCTAAGAAAGAGGCCAACAAAGTTGAAGAAGTAAGTTCCTCCTTCGAGTATGCGGTCTCTATCTTCCAGCAAGGAGAAAATGATGGTGAAGAATCCTTTGGAGCCTAGTTGTAGATCGAAGTGCGCTTTTGGCCTCCATTTAATGGCGATCTAGTTGAGAAGAGGTTTTTCTATGGGAAAATAACTATGAACTTCTCAATGAGAGCATAGGTCTTCATGTAGTCGATTATGGTATTGATTTGGTAGGGAGGTAGATTGATCCTAGGTTTTTCAGAAGACATGTCTATGCAAGTGTGGGTTTTGGATTTATCTATTTCCGTGGTCAAAACCAATCATTCCTTAGTGTTTTTAATGATGTCAGGTTGTAGGGGGTCAGAGAGTAAGGAGCTTCGAGAGGGAAAAGAGTTTTCCTAGAAATGTATGGGACATGAAGAATAAAAGGGGGGATGAGAGGGACTAAGCATCCCTCCCATGCAGGAGACCATGAGTGAGTACAAAAGATAAAGGAAAAAGACAATTTAGAGAAAGGGTAAGAAGGCAGGAGCAGAATAGTACCAGGCCACAGAGAAGCCATTGGTCGTCTTGATGAAACCTTGGTGCAACTTTGATTTTTCCTCCAATTTCTCACAAGATTAAAAATCAAACATCGAGGTGCCTTTATTGATTTTTATTGATTTTTTTTATTTTTGCAAAAAATATAACAATATTATTGTATGTTAGAAATAGATAACACCATTAGTGATGCTTATTCACATGAAGCACACCACAACTAGTTTGTAGTGCATAAAAATAATGTGCATTTAGTCTTTAATGTGCTTAATACCTACAAATGCATTATATAAGATTCCTCTATTATTTGTTGCAAAGAATAATTTTATTCTTGATTCAAAGGTCTTGTTTCAATTGTGTTTGGATCCTAGTTATGTTTTTGTAGTAGTTAGGAGAGGAATCCTCACATAGGTAGGCCTATAAATAATAATAATAAAATACATTTTATTGTTGCACAATAACAAGTTGGCCCTAGTTAAGCAGTCAATCTAGCCCCAACTAAAAATAATATTTTTCTAGTAAGATAAAGTATACATAGAAGGGCGCCTCTCCTCATTTGGACACACAACAATAACACAAGTTTTCTCTAGCTAAGAGAGGTTCACTACTGCAGCTAGGAGAAGTATTTTTTGGTTTTATCTGGTTTGGAGAAGTTTCTCTTGTATTTTCTTGGGGTTTATGCCACTACCATCTAGATGTTCATCAATCTCTATTGGAAGGTGTGAGCTTGGGGGAGACAAATAGCTTTATATATGGTTGAGTGATGATTATTTATCATTTTTAACACCAAAAAATTGTTTTCTAAACTCACTACCCTTGTTCATCCCATCTATATACCTAGTTTCCTAAAGTTAGGTCTCCACCAACCTACAAATATTAAGCTACATAGTCATATCAACACAACCGTATAGTTCCTGTATAAAAATATCTCAGAAAAAAAGGTAAAAAGCATTCAAAATCCAAAAGGAGACGGAAAATCATAAAAGAACATTCCAATATCATGGTTTGACCCAAAACCTAAGGAAAACTTACCGCCATCAAAATATTCCATAAAAATAGGGTTGTACACTCCCATTTACACAAGTTCACTTCTCCTTACCGACACTCTAGAAACCCTAGCCTCCATTTGAGATTGGAAACCTTGTTAAGTTCAACACCCATAGAGTCTTGAAGTGGAGAACCAATGACAATTGAAGACTAGGATCACATTCCACCAGACAGCTGCAAGGGCCCATAAACATTTGAGCTAACTTGAAACTAGTTATAAAGCATTATTCATTCGAAATAATGAAAGAGAAAAAAATTATTTCTATTGCATGTTGTGTGAATGGGTTACAGTTTTTATTGTGTGTGGTTTCTGCTTTTATTATTGACATTTACACTCATCTTTTTATTGTTACTACTAATGATTTATTTTTACTGCATATTTTTCATGGTAAATTATTTACATTTAATTTTTTTATTTACGACTCATGAGCTTTGATACTTTAGTTTATATTTCTTCTTGCATAGTTTAGACCACATTTTCACTTGTTTTTACCTATTTGTACCATGCTCTATCACACACTAGGGCCGTGAGAGATAGTTTCTCGCATTCCTTGTACCTTGACTTCCTGAATCTGGTAGAACTCCATTTTTCACCTGTTGGAGTGAAAAAACACTGAATATAGAATTGGATACCACACTGCGTCGATCCTCAAGGATCCTTGCTTGTTTTCACTACTTGTTTGAACATATTGTCTTACATGGTTTTTTCTTGATTAGATCTCTTAGTTTGTATGTTTTTTTATTATCTCTACTAGCCTCCTAGTTCACCTTTGGCTTGCAAAACTAGCCTATCCCATCCCTCAAACCCCATGTCATCCCTTACATGAGTTATTTTTTAAATGTCCTCACCTTCTTGTCTAGAGCACACCTGTATTCCAGTCAAGGGCTCTCCATAGAGCTCCTTTTTCCCAGTAAAGAGTGCCCAGGGCACCCTTTTCTCCTTGATAAGAGAACCTTGATTTTGGTTTGGTTGTTTTTTTTTCATGCTTTTGTTTCTAGGTAGGGTGCACCCTAGAAATCTTATGTTCCTCACACATAAGTGATTTGAGACCAATTTGTAGAACTATGAACCCTCTATTTAGAACCCAAATATGTCTAGTTTGATTGTTTGATTTTGTAGCTGTGGTATCTTTCAGTCCCCTTTTTTGGATGATTGTATTCATATGAATGATTCTTCTTACATGGTTTGTTTTCCTAATTTTCTTTAGCAGTATATGAACATTTCATTTATAAGTAGTTTCTTCTTGGTATTCTTTACAAAATAGTTAGCTGGTTATTAGAGTTGATTTTCAATTTCAGTTATTTATTTCAGCATTTGCTTTCAATGGTTATTTGTTTTCTGCATACATTGGGATTGTTCACACTACTTTTGTAACCACTCACTCCTTAAGAAAAAAGTGAGCCTAAAATTTACTTAACTGAACACACATTTAACCCAACTTGGGACCAAAAACAATATTGTAGATAGGTAGGGCACTAGGGGTAGGAATCCAAATAACCCCCCTTTTCCATTCACATCTGATACATAGTTATTGAATCATAGGGTGCCAAAATCCCCTATTTATTAACATAGTTACAACCAATTTTTTGGGTAGGCCTATACCTTAGGAGGGTTGAAGTCACAAGTCTGGTTCCATAGGTTTGGTGGAAAGTTGCACTCCACTCTACACTGAAGGATGTCTACTCATAGTCCTCATTACATTTCCAAGACACCTTACTAGGGGTATAATGGTCAAAGGCTAAAGTGACAGATTCACCTACTCAGACATGTCATGAACATGGTATCCTAGTTACCATTCTTCTAAGGATCCTATAAGAGGTATCCCTCTTGGTATGGGGATATCCCTTAGCCATTATTGGTCTTCCAAGCTGTATTATCTGACTTGGATTCCATCACCTTGTAGAGGATATAGTTTGTGAGGGATTCCATGACTTTAGTTAGGTGTTTGCATGCTCTAATACCTGATAAGATAGAGAGTCTTTTTGTTTCTAGGTAGTGACTGCTTGTTGGATTTCTAGCCATTTTTTTCACTCTCTTGTTGTGACACAGGATTGCAGTAGATTTTTAGAGTGTTGTGTTTCCATAAGTGTCACTTTTGTTGAGAGATCTCCTTTTGAACACACAATTGTAGTTCTATTTTTTAGAATTTTGATATCCCTCTTTTTCAGTTACATCAATCCTCTATCATTTCTCCTCTGAGGTATTCTCGTAGGCTTCAAGGGAAGTCACTGTAGTTATATTCATTAGAAAAATTCGACTACACTGCTACCTGACATAATATTATTTCTATGGTTTCAATTTTTGAGAGAGTTGTGTTTGAGACCAATCCCTATTAATCAGATCCTTCACCCCCCAAAAAAACCATGGTTGGTCATATTGTTGTTGTCTAATAGCAAACATTTACCTACAGGTTCGCCCCCTCATTGGGAACCCACCTACTAGGAAACCTCCCATCGGGAACCCACCTTTGGGAAACTCTCCCATGGGAAAACCACCCTCCAGGAGCTTCCCTTCTGGAAATCCACCCATCGAAAACCTTACCTACCCGGTATGTCATAATGGAGAACCCATACATAGTTTATTTTTTGATGGGAAACCCCTCCTCCATCAACCCCCATGTAGGAAATTCGTCTTTTGTGAACCCTTGTTTAGGGAACCCTCCCATGATGTTACCTACACATAGACCCTTGGAAATCACAAGACAACCATTCATGGCTAGCCTTAAACTTCTTGATATGTCATAGTTGAATTATGACCTAATCCATCACCATCCTACCTGACCAACGGGGCCTACCAAACTTCCTTTGGATATCCTTAAATTTGAGGGGAATTATGGTGAAGATCCCCATAACCACATCATGTCTTTCCACCTATGGTGTTCTTTGAACTCCATAGTTGATGACTCATTTAGAATATGTCTCCTTCTTAGCACCTTCACGGGCATTGTAGCTAAGTGGTACATTGACCAACCGCATGGAACCCACTCCACCTTCGCATCACTACCTTCCACATTCTTGTAGTTTTTCCATCTTCCTGTATGATACAATGCTAGTGTAGAGAATATTTTGTCTTGTTGCCGAAAATACACTACCCAAATCACAGACCAAATCCATGAATGGCATAGACGACACAGTTTGGGTAAAATCAAGCTAGACGATAGTATATTCCTTGACTGGTTTTTAAAGTATTTGTTCCCCGCCATCGCTAAGGATGCTTCCTATAAACTCCCACAAAAAAAGAAAGAGGTTATCCTGAAATCCCACTTGTTTGAATTGATATACACCTAGTTGGGTTACCTACACACCATTTTTCCAAATGCACTACACAATGATTCTACTCGCAAAGACCCATCGAGGGAATCACATGTCATTAATGGGGTTATTGGTTCAGTCAAATCCGTAATTGAACCTTACGCCCACATACCTCCCATGGTGACTCATTCATATGACACTCCATTTAGTTCCACCCTAATGATGATGAGTCATTTCCCTATTCCAGGTTATGGCTCTAATGTTTCTTGACAAACCTCCAACTCTAAAGAAACACCATCCTATGCACCCTCATCTGCATCTTCATAATCCCATAGCTTAACTTATCCAAGACCTACCTAGAGGAACCCCCCTCAAGGGTATTCTACACTCTTGCAATCCAACCCTTACTACCCTTTCCGAAAACCACCTTTAGTGACCACTATGCCGACACCCCCTTAGGCTCCCCCCTTAGCGCAATGACAGGTGTATGCTCAACAGAGCCAACCACCAAACCAATATACCCCCAACAACTAGCAATCCCATCAAAATAGAAGATGAGGGAAGAATCACAAAAATAACTAACACCATGTAGGGGGTGGACCACCTCATTGTTAGAATAATCAAACCCATAGTATTACCCACTTAGACATTAATTCATTTATTTTTGTCTTATTTGCCTAGTTCATGAGTCCCACCATGTGCAAGTTGCTAATTGCCTATCCATAGAGGTCAAAATTGCCATCTTTGACTCATGTAGCACTTGGGAAAGCCTTAGGAATCAAATCTTCTTTATTCCTAGCCTCCTAGGTGTAGAAATTCTGACCAACAATAGATTAATTTCACTCGCAACAAATTACAATTGATCATGCAAAATTGTCAACAATGGAGACTGAAAATGGAGCTGTAACACAAAATTATATTAACTCAGTGTACAATAGCCAACCCTGTAATAACATAGGCTACTGTATATATAGAATACATGAGGAAATCGAATGCATGATGAAGCATCCAAAACTAGCATAAAGCAGGCTTACCCAAAATAGGCAAATCCCCCATAGGTGTAAAAAGCTGATCCCAAATCTGTCATGAGGCTCACGAATTGGAAAGGGCACATGGGCAAGATAATGAGTGGTGGAATGGAAGCCCATACATGCTTTTGCATGGAGGAAAGAGTGGAGGATGAAAGGGGAATAAAACAGGTTCACCTCACCTAGTCTTGCTTTCCTTATGTGCTTTAAAACTGAAAAAGTAGTCAACAAAGCAGAAAAAGCAGAAGGGCACCTAGGAGGCAAGGAATAAAGCAGATTTGATTCCTAAGGCTTTCCCAAGTGCTACATGAGTCAAAGAAGGCAAGTTTGACCTCTATGGATAGGCAATTATCAACTTGAACACGGTGGGACTCATGAATTAGGCAAATAAGACAAAAATAAATGAATTAATGTCTAAGTGGGTAATACTATGGGTTTGATTATTCTAACACCCCCCCTTAAGCCTGAATTTATGAGTAATAAATTAAAAATGTAGGGCCTAGCAACAAGGCTTAGTCACCCTTTTACATACTGCAAGTCCATATGAACCAAGGAAAGAGGCAAAACCAACTTGGGAAAATCCTCCCTTAAACATGGACTGTAAAAAAAAATTGTAGAATCTTGTCTCCACTCATGCCTTTACAGCATGATCAGAAATCCCCAGCAGTGATTTGAGATTGCTGAAGTTCTTCTCACAAAATACTTTGGTGAAGATATCAGCTACTTGTTCTGAAGATGAACAGAAGAGTAGGTGAATGGTGCCATCATGCACAAGCTCTCTGATGTAG